>CM063591.1:5008385-5094978 GCA_032356905.1 Salix exigua
GAGAGTAAGGTGATATTACAAATAACCTAAAAGAGATCCGCCTTTTCCTATTCATTTCTCGTTCATTGTGACTTATTGTCGTTGTGGACTCGAAATATTTTCTCGGTGCTTCGCATGGATGATTATCTTTTTACATCTAATGAACAATGTATTGGAGAAAAAAACCCTTGGAAAAGACAAAAAACACCGCCGGTTTCAGGGCTCAACGATGAATTGACCATTTTTGGTTTGGTCCGGTTCGTCCGATTGAATTTTTTTATTTTTTATAATTACTTGCATAGTGCAATAACCGCTTTATCCCTAGAAAAGAACAAAAACAGGCATTGCAGGGGGCCGTCCGACAATTAGCCACTTTTTAATATTTTTTCGGCGATGTACTATTAGCGCGTCTCCGTACGCTGCCGTCCGCTTCGCGCCCACGCGTCTTTCGGACAGGGCATGCAACTTACTCGGCGTCCAAAAATGCCCTACTAGCATCTAAAATGATTTTCGTGTCTGTGTTCGATAAGGTGTCCAGTAGACCTGTCAATGGTCGCTTGAAATTTCACCCCATTTCTCTCTCTTCTCTAGCAGTCGATATTTGCGTAATTGTGGTTTTGTCAAAATGCATTCCCATCCCCGAACGTTGTAATTATTTTTGTGGCCCTTATTGCTATTATATATGTTTAAATTTGTTTTAATTTCATCCTTCCATTGAAATTGAGTATCTATTGTAGTTTCAATTCGGTCCTAAGTTTTTTAATTTTGCGGATTGAGTTGAATCCTTAATATTTTTGGTATCAAAGTTTTCATTGATTTCAATTTCATACTTCCATGCAAATTTATTATAAATCCTTAATATTTTTTGTATCAATGTTTGATTTCTTTCAATTTCATACTTTTATGCAAGTTAATTATGGATTTCATTTCATTTCGGTCTCAAATCTTCTAATTCCCAGTTTTGTGTTAAATTGTTTAATTCCAATGTTTGGATTTACTTCAATTTTGTCCTTTAAATGAAATATATTATTGAAAATATATATATATATATTCAATGAATTAAAGTATATGAGACTAATTATATGTTTTGATATTTATTGAATATTATCATCTAAAAATATATATATAGAGAAAAAATGACCTACCATTTTTCTTAAAAAAATAATGTTCTTAAATATATTTAATATAATAAAATAATGAAAAAATCTTATAAGAATCAGTATTCTTAAATACTTTTTGGCTTCAAATTTTAATTCTATGCTCTTTTGTTTAAGTTTATTTATTAAAAAAATAACAATATTTTTATTTATAATATTTCAGATCTAATATTACTGGGAAAAAAACAACTCGCAAAAAAAGTTGACAAATTTACCTAGGATATTTGCAATAAAATTTAATATTCAAATAACTAATTTCAGTTTCATTTCGGTTCTTATTCTTTTAATTTCCAGTTTTGTTTTAAATTATTTAATTTCAACATTTAGATTTATTTCAATTTTGTTCTTTAAATTAAATTTATTACATGTGTTTTTTCATCCCTTATAATTTTAATCTTGGATTTTATTTTAGTTCCTTTATTTTTTATACATGTTTCTTACATAGTTCCTATTTTCCTTTATTTCCAATGTTATTAAGTTTCTCTATTTAATGTCCAATTTCTAATGAAATAATGTTTGTTATTATTATTTTTTTTCAATTCTTCAAGTTAAGTCATTCTTTCAATATAATAATATTTATTTTCTTTTAATATAGTTAAGTATTGAATTTTCTAAAAGTAATTTCTATCCAAATTTGTGAGTTTTTTTTCTATTAAATATATCAGACTAATTATATATTTTGATATTTATTTAATATTAGAGCTTTAATATATATAAATAACCTAAGTTTTTTTGGAAAAAAAATATCATTGTTTTGGAATATTTTTACTATAAGAATATAAAAGTTAAAAAATATGGAATTGTTTTATTTAACAATAATTATGGTCTCACCAATTTTTATTATTTCCACTATTATTAAAGTTATTTTTTTCATATTTATATTTTTATTTATGTTTGTGATCATTTCAAAAATGATTTTATTTGTTTTTATTTTTTGGTTCAAATAATATTTTAAAATCTAATAATATTTTTATTTTTTCATTTATTTAGTTTTTAGTTGCTTTTCTATTAATATTATTAGGTCTTCAAATTCCTTATTATTATATATAAGACATTCAAAAAAATTATATTTATTATTTGCAATATTTTGTTTCCTTATAAATATTTAAACTAATTATATATTTTGATATTTATTTAATATCAACACCTTTATATATGTGTGTGTGTGTGTGTGTGTAGAAATGATCTTTTTATTATTATTCTAAAATATTTTATATCTAATAATATGTACAATAAATTTTACAATCAGTTTTCTACATAGAAAAAAAAATTAATAGATTTTATTAAAAAAGTTTTGGCAATAGCAACATTCAATCATTTTTTGATTAGTAAAAAAATTATGTTTCTAACAGATTTTATCAATTATAATTTATGACTAAATTTTAAAATAACAACATACAAGACACATAAAATTAATCAATTATCTACATAGATAAAAACTCAGCTGCATAGCGCGGGTATATCACTCGCTTTTATTATAATACAATTTTTTGGTTTTTTAATATAAATTGTATAGGGTTAGATTAATCATGTCATTTTTCATTGCACAATACAATTATCAATTTGACACTATAATAAAATATTACAATGATTATTATTCATGGGCATTTTGATCTTTTAATTTTTTCAAAATAATGTAATTGTTTATCAATTTCATACCCTTGTATCATTTTTATGTAATTTCATCCTCCGTTTTTCTCATATCAAATTTTATCCCTATCTGTTTTGGTTCTAATTTTTTTTGCAAGTTTATTTTATTATTTTTTCATGATTTAATCTTTTAAAAAGAAATTAGTTGAGATTTAATCCAACTCTATGATTTCACAGGTGAGTTTTAAATATTAAATCAAGTTTATAAGTTTCCCCCATATTTACTTGTTTTTTTCCTTTTTTTACAACCGATATTTTTTAAATCATTTTAAACAAGTTTTCTTTGTTTTTTTACGATTTGCTTTTTATAAAATTAGCTCGAAGTTTATAATCATAATTACCGCCATCAAAGCTTAACATGTTATCTTTTAAATAATCAAGGGAAAACAATTATCAATATCAAGAGTTGTCTTGAAAGAAAAACATGTCTTTCTCAAAATTTCTTTACAAGACATCATTCTTTTTAAAATGCTACTGGAATTAAGAACATCTTCTTCTGTCTATTTTCAGAAAAAAATAAAATAAACAGAAGAAAAGGAAAATTAGAAAGAAAGTTCGACGAGTCCAGCATCTCATCTCTTTTACTTTTCTTTTCTTACCCTTTCCGAAGGAGAATAGCATAGCATCAAATCTTGATGAGCGTTTAGATTTATCCAGGAAGAGACTGAAAGAAAGGAAATTTCTCACGCAAAGAATAACAAGCACAAGAACAAAATGTTCACAAGATTCCGTTTAGACTGAACTCTCCGTGTTTGTTTTTTAAAGTGTTTTTTTATTTATAAATATATTAAAATATTAAAAAAATATATAATTTTGATATCAACACATAAAAATAATTTATATAAACAAAAAAAATTTAAAATAAAAAATAAAATATTTTTTTTTATTTTTCAAAAACACTTTTAAAATATGGTGTGAAATATCTGATTATATCCTGTGTCATAAACCCACAAACTATATAATCGGAAGCTATGATTATCATATCTTCAATTTGCTCCATAGTCTTATTTGAATAAGAAGAATATAATAAAACATATGAATAATGCTCTTTTTTTTTTCTTTTTCACGTTGTATCTTGTACTCTACTTTCTATTTTTTCTCTTCTTGTAAGCTTTTGGTTTATTTTTTTTATTTGACAGAGATATATACTAAGATACGAGTAATCTCATATCTTAGTATTTCTATTTTTCTCTTGTAAGCTTTTTGTTT
This sequence comes from Salix exigua, assembly GCA_032356905.1. NCBI lineage: Eukaryota > Viridiplantae > Streptophyta > Magnoliopsida > Malpighiales > Salicaceae > Salix > Salix exigua. Next base: position 5,012,381 of record CM063591.1, read on the forward strand.
ATTTTTTTATTTGACAGAGATATATACTAAGATACGAGATTACTACATCATAACCTACGTGTATCTCAGCCAAGACTTTAAAAATGATTATTCTAAAATGGTAGCACTTCAGTCAGAAGGTGCATGCCCCAACACAAAGAAAAAAACAAAATGGGTCCTTATTTTTTCTTAATCATGTCCCCATATTCTTGTTGCTTCGTAGGGCACCATCGTGTAATTAATAAGGTGGACCATGTGGGTTCAGCATCGCATATGAGCCGTTGAGTTAATAAAAAGTTCGATGATCTTCAAGCCTTTAAAAAATCATGTCATCAAATGGAGCTCTATTTTCAAGTGCTTTGATTTCTTAAATCTGTTTTTTTTTCTTACTTCGATGCTCATGAACATGATACACACTAATTAATGGGCTAATAATTGTAACCTTATTCAAAGTTAATCAGAATTAGATTCCATAATCAACATTAATTCCATGTTGGGGCCCGTTTTGATTGATCGGAGAGTTCGTCTCGAGGATTGAAATATCGTGTAGGATATTGTGAATTAATAAAAAATGATCACATTAAAGGTGGTAAGATGAATCAAATTTACTAATTAATATATTCTTTTCTATATCTGAAAATAGGAACATTTAATCCTTGCTCAATGGCCAAGGTAAGGGATAAGACACGATACTTACCACTTAATTTTGTGTTCTAACATCGAGATTTGGGGTTAGAATCTTCTTCTCCGAGTTAAAATGGAAGAATGGTATAGAAATCAATTGCAGCTAACTTGTAACGTGTTAGGGCTCTTTTTTCTTTTCTTTTCTTTTCTAACGAGGCAAACACTAACTTGTAGGGATGAAGATTAAAAACAACTCGAAATCATCAAAACTAATTTGGGTAGTAACTTTTTAAAATTCTTGGAAAATAGTTAATTTAGGTAACTATTATTTTTTTTTTGGATAATTCACGTGATACTCAATAAAATCATGGTTACCAGAGTATTTTTTTAAAAAACTTTTAAATCATAAGTTCTGAAAACTGATGGACTTGTAATTTTTCTTTAACCTAGGTGGTTGGTTGTAATTTTTTGAAGTATTTTAGGTAAAAGACATTTTTTTGAGTCACATAAAGGAAGAAGACTCAAATAATTACCCAAAATTAAAACTCTTCGTACAAATTAACCAATCATTCGTCCCTATTAATTTGAACTGGAAGCCTCGCTGCATAAATTAATTTAAAAGAGATAACATATATAACTCCACACTTGAAAGGACACTTCAAGAGGTGTTAATACCACATGATGAAGGGACAAGAAGAGAAAAAACCCGTATTTATTGATGACATGTAAATGGTTAAAAACCATTTGGTTGATTTATTTATAGTCTTTTTAATATAAAGTTTTTCTTTAAATGAAATTAATTGTCCCAGATTCTAAAAAAATCCACAATAAAAACATCATCCTTTACATATATACTCAAACCCTAGTCCATTTCTATTTGAATTTCGGGCCCCTAAGCCACGAAATTCTATTTCTTAGGCTGCTATTGAGTGAAAAATATAAGAAAAAAAATAAAATTTACAATAAAACCTACACACATATCAAAAACATATGTTTGACAAGCACTACGCCATTAATACATCAATTTCACCAGTTCCATGGCCCCTCGTGACCTTAACACCAGAGCATGCATTGCATGTGAAGTGACTTCGATTTGTTTTAGGTGCTTGAAAGTTTGTATACAAACATATCTAATCTCTCTTTATCTCAAATCTATCAAGAGATGTGGGCGTGCCGGAGTGGTTATCGGGCATGACTAGAAATCATGTGGGCTCTGCCCTCGCAGGTTCGAATCCTGCCGCTCACGGCTTTTTTTCTTAACATTTTTAATGCCATATATAATTCTTTAGGACCTCTTCACTTATAACCGTAAATGAGGCTACTTTTGAAGTTCCAATTCTTACTGATCAATATTTTGGCCCAAGAAACAATAGCTACTATCTATTAAGCCCGTTTTATACTCGAATCAGGTTATTATTAAGGGTATGATTGATGCTATTTTTAAATATTTTTTTTTGTTTAGAAATTTATAAAAATAATATATTTTTTAAAAATTAATTTGGAAATCAACATATTGAAATAATAATAAAAATTTAAAATTACAATGCCAGTAAATCACTCATTTCTCGTATACCCAAACATATACCCTTCGTCCCATACTTGCCTTGTAGAATTAACATCTCCTGCATCGGTTTGCCACGTCATTGTAATGATAGAGTTTTTAATGTGAAATAATAACATATTCTTTAAAATATAACAAGTATATATGCTTGTTTATTAATTGATATTTTTTTTGGATATGATGAAACTTTATCTCATAGAAAGTACAATAGGTGAGCTCACATAAACTAGTAAGACATAAATTATCTCAAACTCTTACAAGGAATTCACGTCATCGAGTTGAGACCTGCTGTGCAAATCACAAATTTTTATCATCATTGTCGCGCCCCAAAATGGCGAGGAGCGGCGCTCGTGGCAGCTGGTCCCCATGCGGGAGAGGTCAAATATCGGGGATTATTTATTTATTTTTACAAAAGGAGTCGCCACCTAGTATTACGGTTACTAGAAAACCTATGACTGGTCTTTCGGAGATTCTAGGGTAAGGGACTAGTTGCGTAAAGGGAAGGTTTTAGCACCCTAGTACGCCCTACCTAAGGTAAGTCGCTTGGTGTTTTTGTTTGTCTTATGATTGCTAAAATATTTTTTTAAAATATATTTACATGTTGATGATGTATCATCCATGTCGAATATTTTGGATATTAATCCCTTAGGATTTATCTATCCAAACACCGATAGTGAATAATAGCGTATTATTCCCGCCGAATATTTTAGATAGAATTTATCCAAACACCGACCAGTGAATAATAGCATATTATCCCCTTCGAATATTTTGAATAGCATTTGATTTTATCCAAATTTCGAAACATGAATAATATGAATCACCGAAAAGTTTTTTATATTTTTTTTGAATATTGGCCAATACCCTTTGGATTTTACAAACATGTTGTAAAATCTCAAAATGCAAGAAATGATTTTTCTTTGCAAAAATCCATGCTAAAATTCATTTTTCTCTTCAAAACCCAAGATAATATATATATTTTTCATTTGAAACAATTTTTAAAATATGCTAGTGTATTGGCCTTATGCAAGAAAAATAACACATTTTTTAGATTTTTTTGTATATAAAAAATAAAAATTATATTTTTATATTTTTATATTGTTATATTATTATATTATTATTATATTATTATTTTATTATTATTTATATTATTATATAATATTTCTGGGTGAGTGGAATGCCGACCACCTCGATACTCATTTGCCAGCCCACCGTCTTCGGTGACGACCGCCTCCTTAGAGAGTGCAGGCAGTGGCCGAGACAAAACTTCGAGTCTGGCGTGGCGCGTATTGCTTATGCAGGCCGTGGCCCGACGATCATAGATCCGGCCGGGTATAAAACTGACCAGCCGAGCCCGTGAGGAAAATGAATTCCCGATTTTCCTCCCACATGCGAGAGAAGATGATACAGATGTAAATGGCGATTTTTCAAGTATGAAGAAAAGGAAACGGTTGGTACCTGGTTATAGAGGATGTTATGGTGATTCTTCCAGTCGTTGTCTCGTCGGAAATGGTGGCCTGAGCTCGCCGGAAAATGGAATGGAAGGTGATGTGGTCGTTGTTGCCAGCAGTCTGTGTTGTTCGCTTTTTTCTATTGGAGTTGGCTGCCTGGTTTTACGGGTGGCAAGGGAGAAGAGACAGTGGTCTCGCGGTGGTGTTTAAAGCGAAGTGGGGATGGTCGTTGGTGATGGTTTATAAACCGAAATGGAGAGGGTAGTTCACCGAGAGAGTCCTCCGATTTCGGTGAGAGAAAAGACAGACCGAGCGGGAGAGAGAATGAGGGAAAACAAAGGCTCAGAGCATGAGGCGATGGTGGTCCTGGGGTTCTTGTGAGGCCGAGAGAGAAGAGGGAAGAGAGGGGTTCTCTGCAAACGAGAGGGGAGGAGAGGAACCGGTTCGCCTGGTTCCGATGAGAGAGAGGGCTTGGGTTTGATTTCAAAGAGACAAGGAGCCAAGGAGAAACGAACGGAAATCAAAGGGAGAAAGATGACCGGAGGATCGGAAGAAAACAACGACCAATGCAATGTTCATTTTACGTCCAATCCTCTCCTTTTCCTCGATTTTTTCATGTCGTTTTTTTGTTTGTTTTCCTCTCCCTCTGTCTTTGTCCCCTCTTCCTCTCTCTTTTTCTTTTCTCTTTTTTTCTCCTTCCCCCACTTTATATAGCAACAGGTTACAATAAACCGGGGCATGGCTCAAGGTATTTTTGAAAAATGGAGTTTTTGGTGGCTCAATGTGCATGTTTTGCCCATAAAATGGGGGTTTCGGGTGGCTCAATTTTTTTTATTTTTTTATTTTTATTTATTATTATTATTATTATTATTTTATTATTATTATTATTATTTTTTGGTCCCTCTTCCTGATTTCGGGTGGCTCAAAAATACAGTTTGGTCCCTTCACTTGTTACTCCTCTAATTGCACCCTATATTGAACTTAAATTTATGATCTTGTGCAATTATGTCCTTGTGAAAAATTCAAAGTTAACTTTAAATTTTGCGCACCTTTTTACTTTGGTCCTCGATTTTTATCTGTGCAATATGGTTTCCCACTCAAACATAAACTCTCCATTTGTTCAATTAGGTCCCCGATTTCGCTTAATTGGCTTGAAAAAATTCAAATTGATCAACGAAAATTCAAATATCATCAATTGAGCCCGAATTAAATTTAAGCACTTGATTTCTTATTGACTAAGCCTTTAATAAAATTAATTTGATCCATTTAAAGTATAATTAAGTCGTCAAGCTTAATTAAACCCTTCAACTGCACCTAAATTAATTCCTGCATACAATTACGCTTTTATATTAACCAATGACTGTATCAAATCGGTCCATAAAAATATAATTATATTTTATGACTTAATTTATACGCGGATTTATCTTATAATAAATTACTTTAGCTTGAATCCGCGTTTTTTCATTTCCGAGCACAACAAAAGGTACCATCGAACTTTCAAAGATATCCAAAAAATTTTTAACTTGATTTTCTTACCGACACCATCCCCATTTTATTTTATTTTTGTTATTTTCCGATAGCTTTGGGGCATGACCCAAAATTGGGTTACAACAGTTGCCCCCTTCTTTACAATGCTTACGACTAAAGTATTTGTAAAAGACTTTAGCTTAGTAAGTGTTGTAAAGAAAAATATGGAAATTGTCTCATTGTAACGCATGACTTACCCGGGTCTTATTATTGCGAGTGACCGCCCAAGTTGAAAAGGAAAGAGGTCTCATTTTTCTGGGTGACCGACCCGGATATCATGGTCTCATTTTTATGGGTGACCGACCCGGATGAAAGAGTCTCGATAGTGACGGATGACTTACCCGGGTCTGATTATGACGGGTGACCTGCCCTGGTTAGTAAAGTCTCGATAGTGACGGATGACTTACCCGGGTCGCATTATGACGGGTGACCTGCCCGAGTTAGAAGAGTCTCGATAGTGACGGATGACTTACCCGGGTCTCATTATGACGGGTGACTCGCCGAGTTAGAGTCTCGATAGTGACGCATGACTTACCCGGGTCTTATTATGACGGGTGACCGCCCCAAGTTAGAAGAGTCTCGCTAGTAACGGATGACTTACCCGGGTCTGATTATGACGGGTGACCTGCCCGAGTTAAAAGAGTCTCGATAGTGACGGATGACTTCCCGGGTCTGATTATGACGGGTGACCTGCCCGAGTTAAAAGAGTCTCGATAGTGACGGATGACTTACCCGGGTCTGATTATGACGGGTGACTTGCCCGAGTTAAAAGAGTCTCGATAGTGACGGATGACTTACCCGGGTCTCATTATGACGGGTGACCTGCCCGAGTTAGTAAAGTCTCGATAATGACGGATGACTTACCTGGTCTCATTATGACGGTGACTCGCCTGAGTTAGTAAAGTCTCATTTTTATGGGTGATCGACCTGGCTAGCATGGTCTCATTTTTATGGGTGAACGACCTGGATATCATGGTCTCATTTTTATAGGTGACCAGACCGGATATCATGGTCTCATTTTTATGGGTGACCGACCCGGATATCATGGTCTCATTTTTATGGGTGACCGACCCGGCTAGTATGGTCTCATTTTTATGAGTGACCAACCCAGATATCATGGTCTCATTTTTATGGGTGACCGACCCGGATATCATGGTCTCATTTTTATGGGTGACCGACCCGGCTCAAAAAACGAAACAGCATCGATTCTCAATTCATCCTCCGCGGTTTGTTGACCTGAGATTTTGTTTCTTCATATCTTTCATGACTCGAAATTACATCAGCTTTCACCATCTATTTCCTGTTAGGTTAGTTTTATGACAATAATATGCATGTTTTGTTACCTCTTTAGAAATATAGGTCCCCCCCTTCTTCGTGGTAGTCTTCCTTCATAGGATGTGTTTCCCATGCCATATCTTTACGCTTGGCGATGAGACTTTTTGTTCCACATAGGACCCTTTCTAGCTCCATTGTAGTTAAACGATGTATACTTGAAAGAATTTCAAAACATGGTTTTATTTGCAAATTGACACTTTTAAAACAAATAGCTATTTTATAATCTTGCTCCAGCAGTAGAGCACAAAATAGATCAAAATACAAATTGACACTTTTTAAAAGCAAATTGCTATTTTATAATTTTGCCCCCAGCGTGGTGCACAAAATAGATCAAAAATAAATGATAGAACGTAAATAAATATTATAAGATCATGTGCTTTGGAAAAGATTTCTTGCAAGAATTCCTGGCCGAATTTTATCTATTGAGGAAGGCTACAACATATTAGGCATAATATTTCTTTACAGAGTCAGAATTCACAGGCCTAGCTAGATCTTCTCCATCCATGCTAGATAATAGCAAAGCTCCCCCTAAGAATGACTTCTTCACCACATATGGACCTTCATAGTTTGGGGCCCATTTACTCTGATCTTGCCCTGGTACAGACAATATCTTCTTTAACACCAAGTCGCCTTCTTGAAATTTTCGAGGTCGGACTTTTTTATCATATGCTTTGGCCATCCTTCTTTGGTATAATTGATGATGACAGATTGCGGCTAACCTCTTTTCACTGATCAAATTCAATTGCTCATATCTGACCTTTGCCCATTCTGCTTCATCTAGTTCGGAGTCCATCAATACTCTTAGTGATGGGATTTCTACCTCTAAAGGCATTACCGCCTCCATCCCATATACCAACATGTATGGAGTGACTCCTGTTGAGGTTCGAACTGCGGTACGGTATGCATGCAGAGCAAATGGCAACATTTCATGCCAATCCTTATAGGTGACTACCATCTTCTGAACAATCTTCTTGACGTTCTTGTTAGCAGCTTCTACAGCACCATTCATCTTGGGCCTATAAGGAGAGGAATTTGAATGTTTGATCTTCCATTTAGCACAGAGTTCTGTTATCAACTTCCCATTGAAGTTTTGGGCATTATCGGTTATAATCTTTTCTGGTGGCCCATACCGACATATCAGATCCCTCTCAATGAACTTCTTTACCACCTTTTGTGTTACATGAGCAAATGACCCGGCCTCTACCCATTTTGTGAAGTAGTCAATTGCCACGAGAATGAACCTGTGACCATTGCTGGCTTTTGGGTTGATAGGTCCAATCACATCGATCCCCCACATCGCAAAAGGCCATGGAGATAACAAATTAAATAGAGGTATCGGAGGGGCATTCATTTTGTCCCCGTAGATCTGACACTTGTGACATTTGCGGACATAGTCAATGCAATCCTTCTCTAATGTCATCCAAAAGTAACCAGCTCTTTGTATTTTCCTTGCCATCATATGTCCACTAGCATGGGTCGAGCAGATCCCTTCATGCACTTCTCGCAATGCGTTTCTAGCTTCAACCCCATCTAGGCATCTCAGCAAAGTCCCATCAGATGACCTCTTATATAAAACTTCTCCATCAAGGTAAAAATCCATTGCCAGTCTTCTCAAGGTCTTCTTTTCGATGTTGGATGCCCCCATGGGATAAGTCTGATTTTGGATGAAGTTCTTGATATCGTAGTACCAAGGGTTTCCATCTATTTCTCCTTCAATTGAGCAACAATGAGACGGGTTATTTCTGATGTCAATGTGTATCGGCTGTAAGCTTTGCCCAAAGTCTATTCTAGCCATAGAAGCTAGTGTAGCCAAGGCATCTGCAAACTGATTTCCTTCCCTTCCTAGATGGGTGAACTCTATTTCCTCAAACTCTTTAGCCAGTTTAGATAAGTACTCCTGGTAGGGTATTAGCTTTTCTTCTTTGGTTTGTCATTCCCCTTTTACTTGACAAATAATTAGCATTGAATCTCCATATACATCTATCTTCTTTACGCCCAACTCCAATGTAGTCTCTAAACCAAGAATACAAGCCTCATACTCGGCTGTGTTATTAGTGCACCCGAATTGCAATTTGGTTGACACTAGGTATTGTTTCTTGTCAGGAGATATTATCATCGCCTCGACTCGTTACCACATATGTTCACAGCACCATCAAAGTACATAGTCCACCATCCGGGTTTTCCTTCCTCTACTGAAAACACATCCTCATCAGGAAAATCAAAGTCTAACGGCTCATAATCTTCCCCAGCATGGTCTGCCAGGTGATCAGCAATAACACTCCCTTTCACCGCTTTCCTTGTCATGTACACTATATCATACTCGGATAGCAGAACTTGCCACCTAGCGATTCGGCTGGATAAGTAGGGCTTTTCATAGATGTACTTCAACGGGTCTAATTTAGAAATTAGCCATGTGGTATGATACAACAAATACTGTCGCAACCTTTTTACAGCCCATGCTAATGCACAGCACAACTTCTCAATCATAGTATACCTAGACTCACACTGCATGAATTTCTTGCTTAAATAATAAATGGCCTTTTCCTTCCTTCCTGATTCATCCTGTTGCCCAAGCACACATCCCATCGCTATTTCAGTCATTGTTAAGTATAAAATCAATGGCCTTTTTGGTACAGGGGGAACCAATAGAGGTGGTTTCAGCAAGTACTTCTTGATTTTCTCAAAAGCTTCTTCACATTCTGCGTTCCAAATGCCAGGATTCTTCTTTCTTAACAAACGGAAAATAGGATCGCAGGTCGTGGTTAATTGGGATATGAATCGAGCAATGTAATTTAACCTTCCCAAAAATCCCCTTACTTCCTTCTCAGTCTTCGGGGCTGGCATATTCAGAATAGCCTTTACTTTTTCCGGATCTACTTCTATTCCTTTGTCACTGACCACAAATCCTAGCAACTTCCCAGACTTCACCCCAAATGAACACTTTGCAGGGTTAAGCCTCAATTTATATTTCCTTAACCTGTCAAATAATTTCTTCAATATTTGGACATGATTCTCTCCTTTTCTCGATTTAGCGATCATGTCATCCACGTATACTTCAATCTCCTTGTGCATCATGTCGTGAAACAAAGTCACCATAGCCCTTTGATAAGTGGCACCAGCATTCTTTAACCCAAATGACATGACTTTATAGCGAAAAGTCCCCATGGTGTAACAAACGTCGTCTTCTCCTTATCTTCCAGCGCCATTTTTATCCGATTGTAACTCGAGAAACCATCCATAAAAGAGTACATGGAGCTACGAGCTGCATTATCAACTAACATGTCTATATGTGGTAAAGGAAAATTATCTTCGAGGCTAGCCCGATTTAAATCCCTAAAGTCCACATGCACTCGAATCTTGCCCTCCTTTTGGGTACCACTACTATGTTGGACACCCATTGTGGATATTTGACCACCTCTAAGAAACCAGACATTCCATTGCTTTTCAATCTCCGCCTTTATTTTGGTCAAAACTTCGGGTGAGTTCTTCTTAGCTTTTGCTTAATCGGTCCGCATCCCTCCTCCAATGGTAACCTATGGACTACAATATTTGTATCTAGCCGGGCATATCCTCATAAGACCAAGCAAAAACATCTCGTATAATCTCGAGCAAGTGCAATCAAGTCTTCTCTTTCCTTTGCGTGATCAAAGTTCCTACCTTGAGTTCTCTTTGGCTTTCTTGAGTACCCACATTTATGGTTTCAAGTTCCTCTTTAGTGGGTTTCCAAACTTGTTCGTGTTGCTTTAATAATTTTGTGAATTCTTTAATGCTATTTTCATCACCATCTTCCTCTTCTACAACTATTATGTGCTCTTTATAATTCGGCCATTAATTCTCGATGCAAAGTGCAAGTGGTGTTGTGGAACTTCCGCTTCAGGGTTCTGAAGCGGAAAATGAGTGTAAATGCACCAAATAAAAATAAGAAAAGAGATGAAAAAAAATGCATGATCTTCATAAAAATGCAGTTCACAACAAACAAAGATAAAATCCGGTTGGCCGGTTAGGCCTTAAAACAAAACAAACCAAAACAACTGTAGAAACATTGTTCATTACATTACGAAAACCAATGGAGCATATTGGGTTTCCCAATTCTGGAACTTCTCTCCTTGGCTAACTTCCGAATGCATGCACTGGCGATGACTTCATCTACGAGCATAGATGGTCAACTGTGGTAGCTCTTCATCCCTTTTCCCGACCGAGTCTTCTTAACAATGCTCGAACTTCCTCCTCTTCCGGAAGATTTATGCTCATATATGTCATCTTCAAGAAAGCTCTCGTGTCCTGAATCAGGTTGTATGACATATGCTCGCCTTTGGGAATGAGACTCGATCGGAGGAATGACTAAATTCTCTTCTTGAGGCTTCTTTCCTCGATCCTCGCCATTCTTTTCTCTCTTCTTGCCATGGCGACCACTGATAATCCTTCTTTTTAGGTTTATATCCCAGCCCAAACCTTTGTTCTGCGACCTTCGACTCGTTACCCCAATCCATTCAAATTTCTTTTTGTTGCTCTTAAAGTCTCGATTCTCGCTACCTTTCCACTACTTTCCATATTCTCTATCCTCAGCTCCCCTAAAGTCAACATCCTTACGACCTTTTGATGGAAATCGGCACACTCATCTATGTGATGCCCTTGTTCATTATGGAATGGGCAAAAGTCATTTTCACCAATGTCATGCTTAGTTGATCCCCTCAAACGTCCAGATTGCACCAACATGTCGTATAATCTGGTCATGGTCACTTTTAGAGCCATTTCCTTGATATCCACTTCCACTGCATTTACCCCACTACTTCCTGCTGCATGCTTGGGCAAGGGGTTCAGACTTACGTTGGGTGGATCCTCAATTGTGATCCATCCGATCTTGATCAATTGCAATACCTTCCTCTTAAAAGCTACGCAGGTCTCGATGCTATGGCCGGCGTTACCAGCATGGTACTCGCAAGTCAAATTTGGGTTGTACCGAGCGAGGAAAGGTGGGCGTCTTGGTGGTACTTGGTAGGGAGCAATATGTCCAATGCTTAGTAATTGGGCATACAATTCTTTTAAGGTCATAGGCAAAGGTGGTAGTTCTTCAGCTTGTGGATAGTCTCTTCTTTGGTAGTTATTTTGATTATGTGCAGGGAATTTTGGGTAAAAAGGTTGGTTTGGAGTGGTGGGTTTGGAAAAGTTGATGTTGGTGGTTTGTGGGGTAGATGTTTGGTAGCTCTTGGAATTCTTCTCTTTCCCCTTGTACCTTTCTTCCACATTATTCACCTCCACTTCTTTTCTCTTCCCGATGAAACCTCTCTTCTCTACTGGGTTCCACAATTCTTCCACTCCGATTCCTCGCTCAATCCTTTCAACGAATCCGTACAGACATTAAAAAGTGTTAGGTGGAACTTCCCATCAGTGCTCATAGTACGGAGCCTTGAACGTATTGGCAAACAAGGTCACCATTTCGGACTCTATCAATGGAGGTCGCACATTGACGACTGGTCCCTCCATCTCCGAGCATAAGTCCTTACTGCACTCTTGAGCTCCTTTCTCCATTGTCATCAAGCTTGTCCTATCGAGGAGCAATCTCGAGGTTAAACTTATATTGCTTCAAAAATCATCCGCCAAATCAGCCCACTTTCGAGTTCGATGTTGTCCAACCTCATGTACCAGCTAAGAATTGAACCTCGTCAGTCGTCCTGGAAAAAGTAGATTAACGATTTATCATCATGTATTACCTCCGCCATCTTGTTATAGTAAGAACGAAGATGGGTTTTGGGGCATTCTATTCCAAGTATACTTGATAAACTCCGGACCTCGAACTTCCGTGGTATCACAATGTTTGGTACCAAACACGCTCACCGCCTCTAATTGGGCTCGGATAGGTCATTCCCTTCAATTGCTCTCAATCTTTCCTCTAATGCGGACCATTTGTCATATCCAGTGTGCTCAGGAACCCCGGCATTTTGTGGGTCCTCATTTGTTAAATCTAATGTAATAGGAATTGGGATGGGCCGAGTGGATTCAGGCTGCCTCTTTGGCGAATTAGTTCCCACAATAAGGGGTGCCCCCGGGCTTTGAACTGCTGGAGGTGCTTCATCGGTTTGAGCGGATGTGCCCTCTCCATCTCTTGCTCTTAAGGTCTTCTCTAGCAAACTAGTCAAACGTGCTACATCATTTCGCATAACTTCAAGATCCCTTTGGTACTGAGATTCTAGTTCTGCCCTGTCGTTTTCCATTCTTCTTCTCAGTCGGGTGTTGTGGACTTTAACAGGGGGACCTATGTTTCGTGGTAAAGCTGTTACATGAATGCATAAGAGAATGTAAAGTGTATGTGGTATGATGAATAGGCTCATGTGAAATATATTACGGAGCATACACCCTAACGATAGGTTCTAGTTCTTTTATGTGAGACATGGGTAGGTTTACTATTTGGACTCTAAAGAGGGTCTCTCGCTGTCCCAGTGATCACCTTCGTGAAGGCAATATGAGGTCTTAGCAGATAATGGGATGGTACGTATACCAATCACTATCATCTAAGCTCTCAGCAAAGAGTTGGGGTTTACACAAACTTCAACCTTGACTCAAGTCATAGGTAAGCTGCTAGTCCCCCACGTAACTTAAGGTTTAGTGTGTGCTCTCAAAATAAATAAAAAGTGATGCATGATGAGGCATATTATGATGACAGGATGAAAAGATGCATGCTAAAGCTTTTAAACAAATAAATAATTCATAGCAACATGAGAATAAATGAATGAAATAAACACAAATAATTAACAGATCATAAACAAACAAAATTATCAAGCTTAGTCCTACGTCCCCAGCGGAGTCGCCATTCTGTCGCACCCCAAAACTGCTAGGAGCGACGCTCGTGGTAACTCGGTCCCCATGCGGGAGAGGTCAAATATCGGGGATTATTTACTTATTTTTTGACAAAAGGAGTCGCCACCTAGTATTATGGTTACTAGGAAACCTATGACTGGTCTTTCAGAGATTCTAGGGTAAGGGACTGGTTGCGTAAAGGGAAGGTTTTAGCACCCCTAGTACGCCCTACCTAAGGTAAGCTACTTGGTATTTTTGTTTGTTCTATGATTGCTAGGATATATATATATATATAAAAAAAATATATTTTACGTGTTGATGATGTATCATCCATGTTGAGTATTTTGGATATTAATCCCTTAGGATTTATCTATCCAAACATCGATAATGAATAATAGCGTATTATTCCCGCCGAATATTTTGGATAGAATTTATCCAAACACCGACCAGTGAATAATAGCATATTATCCCCTTCGAATATTTTGAATAGCATTTGATTTTATCCAAATTCCGAAGCATGAATAATATGAATCACCGAAAAGTTTTTTATATTTTTTTTGAATATTGGCCAATACCCTTTGGATTTTACAAATATGTTGTAAAATATCGAGATGCAAGAAATGATTTTTCCTTTTGCAAAAATCCATGCTATAATTCATTTTCTCTTGAAACCCAAGACAATATATTTTTCAAAAAAACAATTTTTAAAATATGCTAGTGTATTGGCCTTATGCAAGAAAAATAACACATTTTTAGATTTTTGTATATATAAAAAATAAAAATAAAAATACCTTTTATATTTTTATATTGTTATATTATTATATTATTATTTTATTATTATATAATATTTCCTGGGTGAGTTGGAATGCCACCCACCTCGATACTCAGTCGCCAACTTAACCGTCTTGGTGACGACCGCCTCCTTAGAGAGTCCGGGCCGTGGCAGACAAAACTCGAGTGCAGGCCGTGGCCCGACTGATCATAGATCCGGGCGAGTATAAAACCTGACCCGACCGAGCCGTGAGGAAAATGAATTCCCGATTTTCCTCCCACATGCAGAGAAGATGATACTGATGTAAATGGCGATTTTTCAAGTATGAAGAAAAGGGAAGCGGTTGGTACCTGGTTATAGAGGATGTTATGGTGGTTCTTCCAGTCGTTGTCTCATCGGAAATGGTGGCCTGAGCTCGCGGAAAATGGAATGGAAGGTGGCGTGGCTATTGTTGCCAGCAGTCCGTGTTGTTCGCTTTTTTCTCATCGGAGTTGGTTGCCTGGTTTTACGGATCGGCAAGGAGAAGAGACGGTAGTCCTGCGGTGGTGTTTAAAGCGAAGTGGGGATGATCGTTGGTGATGGTTTATAAACCGAAAGGGAGAGGGTAGTTCACCGAGAGAGTCCTCCGATTTCGATGAGAGAAAAGACAGACCGAAGCGGGAGAGAGAATGAAGGAAAACAAAGGCTCGGAGCATGAGGCGATGGTGGTCCTGGGGTTCTTGTGAGGCCGAGAGAGAAGAGGGGAAGAGAGGGGTTGCTTGCAAACGAGAGGGAGAGGAGAGGAACCGGTTCGCTGGTTCCGAGAGAGAGAGGGCTTCGGGTTTGATTTCAAAGAGACAGGGAGCCAAGGTGAAACGAACGGAAATCAAAGGGAGAAAGATGACCAGAGGATCGGCCGAAAACAACAGCCAATGCCATGTTCATTTTTACGTCCAATCCTCTCCTTTTCCTCAGTTTTTTTCATGTCGTTTTTTTTTTTTTTTTTTTTTATCCCCCTCTCTCTTCGTCCCCTCTTCCTCTCTCTTTTTCTTTTCTCTTTTTTTTCTCCCTCCTCATTATATAGTAGACAGGTTACAACAAACCGGGCATGGCTCAAGGTATTTTTGAAAAATAGAGTTTTGGTGGCTCAATGTGCATGTTTTGCCCAAAAATGGGGGTTTCGGGTGGCTCAATTTTTATTATTTTTTATTTTTTATTTTTTATTTTATTATTTTTTTTATTTTTATTTTATTATTATTATTATATTTTTGGTCCCTCTTCCTGATTTCGGGTGGCTCAAAAATACAGTTTGGTCCCTTCACTTGTTACTCCTCCAATTGTTACTCCTCTAATTGCACCCTATTTTGAACTTAAATTTATGATCTTGTGCAATTATGTCCTTGTGACAAATTCAAAGTTAACTTTAAATTTTGCGCACCTTTTTACTTTGGTCCTCGATTTTTATCTGTGCAATATGGTTTCCCACTCAAACATAAACTCTCCATTTGTTCAATTAGGTCCCCGATTTCGCTTAATTGGCTTGAAAAAATTCAAATTGATCAACGAAAATTCAAATATCATCAATTGAGCCCGAATTAAATTTAAGCACTTGATTTCTTATTGACTAAGCCTTTAATAAAATTAATTTGATCCATTTAAAGTATAATTAAGTCGTCAAGCTTAATTAAACCCTTCAATCGCACCTAAATTAATTCCTCGCATACAATTACGCTTTTATATTAACCAATGACTGTATCAAATCGGTCCATAAAAATATAATTATATTTTATGACTTAGTTTATGCGCGGATTTATCTCATAATAAATTACTTTAGCTTTGGATCCGCGTTTTTTCATTTCCGAGCACAACAAAAGGTACCATCGAACTTTCAAAGATATCCAAAAAATTTTAACTTGATTTTTTTACCGACACCATCCCCCATTTTATTTTATTATTTTTTTTGTTATTTTCTGATAGTTTTGGGGCATGACCCAAAATTGGGTTGCAACAATCATCATATTCTTTGAAGGCCCATTCATCATCACTTATTAGCAATTTCTTTATAAGTTCAAACAATATCTCTTTTCTTCACTAACACTTTTCTCTTTTTTGTCCAGAGGGATTGAAGAAATGATGGGTGAGAAAGGTGTGATTGAGAATGGGAGGTTGAATGTATTCGTCTATTCGATAGAAAGATTAGAGTTCAAGAAGGTATTTGGAGGATCTCTCTAATCACTTCTGAATTATAAATTTTAACTCCTCTAATAACATTTTTTTAATTGAGAAGTGATTAATGAATTATAAACTGTACTATTCATAATTATCACAATTGTGAAGCAATTACTTAGATTAAGAACGAAAAAAAGAAAATTTCTGAAGTGCATTTAATAGATCATAATTTATAAACTAAATGGTATTTATTTTATTTTTAAAAATTAACAACGAGCATTTTGAGTCATAATTTTAAAAGAATATTAATAATAACATGATTATGGGATAATTAGGTAAGCTATTGAATTGTACGATAGGTCATGACAAAACAATAAATTAAAATATTTAACAGTTTGTAATTGGATATGACTATAATATTTATAATGTCTGAAGTAACCGTAACAAGTCTCATGAATACTATAAATAATAATATATATCGAAACATTGGGAGATCAACCTAATGATTATTAAAAAGGTATATTTTCTCTTTTAACTATTATAGTTCAATTAGTGGACTAGATTATCACCGTAGCATAGATATTGTAATGGGTCCAAGATTCAAGCTTTGTCCAAGAAAATGGCTTCCATATTAGGCTCAAAACAATATAATTAAAGTCCCGCAAGAAACAGGAAAAAAAGTTAAAAGCGCTAGAAGGAGGGCTTGAACCTCCGACCTTGTGGTTAACAGCCACACGCTCTAACCAACTGAGCTATTCCAGCTGTTTGTTATGCATCTTCAAATAAATATATGAATAATTTCCTAACCTACTCTTTTTCTAATTTCATTCACACAACCTGTTTCAGAACAGCCTCTGGTTATTGATGTTGGTTCTAGTTCAGCCAAAAAGAGGAGAAAGAACAAGAAAAAGGATACAAAAAATGAGCAAACTGATGGCCAGTGAGTTTTGATTTCTTTTTTTCTTCACTAGTTTCTGTTTATTTTTGCTTGTGATGGATCCTACGTGCTGTTGAATACTTCTTCTGAACCAATTTGTTTACAGGTGCATGTGTTTTCTGGATGCTGTGCTTTTTGCCGGAACAAATCTTCTGGAAGTGACCCAGAAGATGTTATTAATTAATACGACGGATCATCTTCCACCTCTGGCATTTATTTTTCTGGAAGTAACCTTGAAGGTTTTGGACAAATCCCCCCCCCCCCCCCCCCTTTGAGAGGCTTGCACTCCTGTCATTGGATATTGCATGCTTGCACTCCTGTCATTGGATATTGCATATTATTACAATCCTCTAACTTAGATTAAACTGGGATTGTCATATATTGCATAACAAGAGAAGGATATGCGTATATAAAAGTATAGAAAATGGCTGGTAAACCTTTTACTAGGCATGTGGCCTTGCGTGGTCTACTTGTTTCAAGTTTATTTGATATGGATGCTTGAACTAGATTAATCAGTAGAGCTATAGGATTAGTTTGATCCAATAAAATTCCTCCCAATTAAAAGACATGACAGAATAAATATAATTTAATATGAAAGAAATGTTGTCCCGAGTACTTATTTGATATGGATGCTCTTTGGCATCACACCCATGTCCTTGAAGACCATGAACTCCATTCTGTTCCCAACATTTCATGACATTTCTGGGGCAAGAGAGTTCATGTTCATGCTTGTTGAATCGTGGAGGTCCATTTGGATGGCTTCGGCTTGTTGGGACTAGTTTGAGCCTCAATCCAGAGTAGATCCCTAGTTCGTGATCTTAAGGGCCCTCCAATTGGGGCCAGCATTCATCCGTATTTCTGCTGGGTTGACTTCTCCAGTGGTGTTTCTTAAGTGCAATCGGTATTTCATTGATACATAGCATAGGGCATGTGAGCCAGCCCGCCAGCCAAGTTTAAGAAATATATGCTCACTCTGTAATAGGTAAGTGGAAGGATATCTTCATATAAATAAGGTACAAAAATATTAATTCAAGTTAGTTCCTGAAAAGTGGAGGTTTACTTAAGCCTTATGGTGCGAGCTTTGCACTGCAATATGACTGATTTTTCTCGAGCTTTCAGTCTTCATATAGATGTAATATTTCTTGAAATAAATAAATAAAACTCAACTTAGAAGCACGATGAAAGCTCCCTCCTTGTTAAAAAACCAAGTCCACCCCATCTCCCTTCTCCTCCTCAAACTATGGACTGATGAAACTAGTGAAAGGTAAAGAGCCATACGGCCTAAAAGATTCATGAAAGGGCGTGCAAACATCTCGGCAACCTTAATTTCTTTATTAGCAGAGCATATGGGATGATAAGATTTAAGCTAAAAATCATTTGGTTAGATATTATATATAAGAAATATTGTAATCATACTCTTGTGTGGTAATCTCTATCATTGCTATTGTATATTGCCCTACTAATATATATAGAAAGGGTAGATTCTTGTGTGGTAATCTCTATCATTGCTATTGTATATTGCCCTACTAATATATATAGAAAGGTTTGTCTAACTATAGGTTAAGCCTCCTAATTATTCTAAACTTGATACTAGAATCTTATGTCATCAAAACTCTTTTCTCCCCTCCCCTTTTTGCAGCTGGCCCTATCTCCTTCCTCCTCCATGGACTATACTGCTGCTGCTGCTGCAGACATCTCCCTCTCCACCGCCGATGGTACAGCACAGCCGGCCAGCCATCCTCACGCTGCTGGCCGATCTAATTATTCTCAACTATATAGTTTATATCAAAGAACGAATACACTTAGCAACGTTTGGTTACTTGTCGGACAAAAAAAACATGCACCATGAGAACAGAAACTGTTTGGTTAAAGAAATAAAATAAATCTGTCTTTAAGATAGTTTTGGAGTAAATCTTGTACTTTCAAAATTATTCAGACAGTAATTACACTACTTTTAAGTTCATATAGTTTTGTAATGCTATCCAAATATACCAACTTCCAATCACAATAGATTAACAGCAACCTACATGTGTTTCGATGCTGGAAAAGAAATCAAATCACAGATGGATTGAGCAAGTAGACTAATTAAGGAGCCGTTCGCAAGATAAATTAATCCCAAGTTAATTAACTACGATTGATTTAAAGAGTTACGATGGATCGATATTAAAGAAACACAAGTGTGTTTGTGATGTGTGCTGATCTGAACGCAGTGATGGGGTTCGCTAAATTCAATACAAAGAAACAGCACCTCTCCTTGAAACAAGGAATTGCTCTTATTTCAATGCCAACTCTAATATTTCTGTGATTTTATCCATCACGGTTTTTTTTATCAGAAAAAGAAAACATAGATCATGATCCTCATTGGGTTTGCAAACTATGTAGTTAAATATCTTTGATGAGGAGACAAAATTTTTAACTTCAATGCTAAATTAACCTGGTTTGTACGGATGATTATATAATATTTTTACCCTAAACTGTATATTATATACTCCTTAGGTCTTGATTAATTTTCATTGGCGATGAGCTTATTATATGCCTAACGATGCCAGGTTAATTAGTTGAAGTTGTTGTGGTCCTTATAGATCTAATCAAAGAAACATGTCCTCAGAATTCTATAATTAATTAATGTATACAGTAAATCTTCTGATGATTGCTGTAAAAAGTGTACCGATGTTTGCTTGACTCCAGTTCATGTATAATAATTCCTTCGTGGTTAGATGTGACAATGCTGCATCATGCTGTACCAATCGTAAATGTGAGGCATATATACTCTTTTCTCTTCCCTTCTTAATCTGTAAGGGAATTCTTTTAAAAGAGATGTTTATCACTCTATTTTAAAAAAAAAAGTATTTTTTTTTAATTTTTATTTTAAATTAACAAATTTTATGATTTTAGATAATTTTGATATGCTGATACCAAAAATAATTTTAAAAAATATCTAAATAAAAACACTTTCCACTCCAACTGACACAAAATCATTTGCTCTATTGCACACAGCAAAAAATTATAATCAAGCAAGCATACATTCATGTTCTTTCTAAAGAGACTTACTTGTGCGAACTATTGGCTAATCCTCAATGAAACTATTTGCATCGGAGTGTACTCAATGGTTTCTACAATAGTTATAAAAACTCAACCGGTAGTTGTCTCGGCATAAGGCTTGGGGGTAGAGTTAAATTGGGTTAACTCAATATTTTTTTTTTAAAAATAAGTTTTAATTTTGACCCAAACCAGATTCTGATTGGTGACGTATCTGATAACTAGGGTTTCTACAAGAAAGGAGATGAGTATAACCTAGCATGGTTGTTAACTAAATAGCAAGCTAACTAGGGTGTCCAAGTATTATAAGATTTTTTTTTTAATTCAAATTCATGCATTTCAAGATGCATGGATCCGATAAGTCTTGAAATTCTTTTGTTTGTCGGATCTCTTTTGATCCCCACAATAAATAGACTTGCCACAAAAAAACATGGTGGGGTTCACAATCATAAACACACACACACAACCATGCTAACTTGTGAGAAATTTTGGAAACAAAATTAGGGAAGTGTTGAAAAGGAATTTTCAATGTTGTGGTAGTTGATGACTCGCCATTATTATCTTGCCGATCAAGTGTTGGTTGCAACAATTTTATAACCACAAGAGCTTTCCTTTGCGAGTTTACACAGTGCCATGGAATGTATGAAAATTATAAATTAGGGCATGAATCCACGTGGTTAAGCAGGAAGGAAGGATTGAAGGAAGCTGCACCCTCTCTAAATTAGTCTAAGTTCTTGAAACTGACAGTAATTATTTGGGGAAGCTGAAAGACGTGGGATTGCCGGTACATCCGCCGAAGCTTTTGCTTCTTTGCCCTAGTTACCTTCTTTCTTTTCGTCACCTTCTTCCAATTTTATTCACCAATCTGCCAGCTAACAATCCCAATAAAAAGATAAAATAAATTATTTTGCTACGTCATTATCGAAATAAAATACTTGTTACTTGGACTTTTTGACCACTAATCACACTTGGCATGGTGAAAATTTACATGCAAATTATATTGTTGTTAATAGAACTGTATTATTTTTCGAGTCCCTACAAATAGGGGCTAGAGGCTGTTGTTTTTCTTCATATTCTTGCCTTAGCTTGAGCTAGACCAAAGTAACTTCAAACCCACTTCATTCTTAATTTCTCTCAATGTCACTTGCCAATGATCGTATGGGGTCGGTTCAAACTTGTGCCTATAATGGAAATGTGATGGGGGACTTTTCCTCCTTGGGGTCTTATGGGTTTGGTGAATATCAGAAGGTAGAATTTCATGAAGAGGGAGATAGAACCTTTGAAAAAACTAGTGGGCTTATGATCAGGAATTTAGGCATGAACTCTTCTCCTAATTCTCTTGGCAGCCCGAGCAGTGCGATTTCTGGTGAATTAGTGTTTCAGGCTACTGACCATCAAGCTGAAGAAGCTCATTCTTTGATCAACTTCAAAGGTATCGGACTCCATAACGTCATGCATAGCAATGGATCTTTGATTAGCTTTGAGCAAAGTGATAGGGTTTCTCAAACTAGTTGTCAGAAAGACGACTACACAGCCTGGGAGGGTAATTTGAGTTACAATTACCAGTGGAACCAGATGAATCCAAAATGTAACAAAAGCCCGCGATTGATGGAGGATTTTAATAGCTTTCAAAGAGCTAGCAACTTCAATTCCATGACTGAAAAGGAAAATCATGGTGATTGGTTATACGCTGAATCCACAATTGTTGCTGATAGCTTTCAGGATTATGCAACACCAGATGCCAGCAACTTCCATAAGCGTCCTAACATGGTATTTTCAACATCCTCACGTTGTTTTTCATAGTTTGTGATGACCCTTTTCTTGAATTATAAACCAGTGACAGAATTCATGGTCTTAACATTTGAAGTGATTTTGTTTGCAGGGAGAGAGTATGCAGGCTCTAAAGAAGCAATGCAACGACGCGATAAAAAACCCAAAACCGAAGTCTGCAGCAGGTCCAGCTAAGGATCTACAGAGTGTTGCTGCCAAGGTTTGCTTTTCAACATTTCAAGGCTAACCTGTTTTCGATATTAAAAATATATTATTTTCTTTCAAAATTAAGAAAAATGATTTTTCTTCTTCTCAGAATCGACGAGAGAGGATTAGTGAGAGGCTCAAGATATTGCAGGATTTAGTCCCTAATGGCTCGAAGGTAGATTCCACTGCTAAAGACATTTCCCCTGGTTTTAATACAGACCATGCATGAGCTTAATTTTTTAATTCTATATTCTTATGATGTCTCACACAGGTTGATTTGGTTACTATGCTAGAGAAAGCCATTAGTTATGTCAAGTTTCTTCAATTGCAAGTAAAGGTAATTACTTGGATAAATTTTATCTCCTTAACTTTCCCTGTTATATGGAATACAACCATGCAAGTTGATCCTTGACATTTCTTCTTCTTTTCGTTCCTACAGGTGTTAGCCACTGATGAATTTTGGCCAGTTCAAGGTGGTAAAGCTCCTGATTTTTCTCAAGTAAAGGAAGCCATTGATGCCCTACTCTCATCTCAGACTAAAGACAGAAACTCAAGCTCAAGCTCAAAGTAAGGTGTCCATGAAAATTCTAGACGAAGAAGAAAGAAAATCACAAGTACTGATTTCCATGTTGAAGACAGCTTTTCAGAAGCAAAGGGAAATCTTAGTCTTGGAAGTTTGTGATGTTGGATTTTGTAGCAAATACATAATAATTTTAGCTTTATTTTCATCTGGAGATCTCGATCGTAGACTTGTAATAAAATCTATTTTCATCATCTAATGAAAGCTGTGACTGCAACCTTGTCCTCATTCCTACAACTAGATCTATGATACTTCACAATTAATTAAGTATGAATAGCACAAAAATAAATAGCCAGGGCACATTAAAGTTTTTATTTGTCGTAAGAATTTCAAACCATGAACTTTATATCCCTCAGAAATTTAATGAAATCAAAATATCAGCTCGAGCTACAAAGAAGCTCCATGGTGATCATATAGCATATGTAAGCAACCTTAAAAAAGAATTGTCGAAACCAAGTCACCAGCTCACAATTTCCAGTAATGGAAGGGCATCTGCCATACTATCACCTCCCTCAAAATCTGTGAATACCTTAGGAGCTAGTCTTAAACCTCAAAACAATCTCGAGACAGGGATGAAGAGCAAATAGAATTTCCACGGTCTATTAAACTTTTTGATCATCCAGTTGATCACATTGGAAGAATCCAATCCAATTATAATTGTCTTCCCTAAATATTCTTCCGATAGATGATTGCTCAGCACTGTCTTTTCCACGTGCCCATCATGTAATGGTGATAGGATATTATTAAGATTCAGAAACAATTACAATGTCTGACATTAACAATTAATAATAATTTTTTTGTTAAAGGTTGAAAATAGTACATAATTTATCTTTATGAGCTTAAATATGTTTTCCAAAGCAACATTACATGTCTAAACAATCACCATCAAACTCCTCTAATCTCATGAAACTTGTGGACATAAAATCAATTTATTGTGGTGATAAAAATAGCTTGAATGATGCATTTCTCTATCATTACTGAAATCAAGCAACTTTTTTTCTCTCTCTCTCACTCTCTTTTATTTCTAATCAAGATCTAAAATTAATACAAATAAACTTTTTGTATCAAAACTTAATTCTAAACGACCTAAATCATATAATTTGTGTTGTTTGTAAAATTTGAGGACCTAAATGTGGTTTTCATATAATCTCTAGCATACTTTTTAATATTGGTTTATAGTCTTTCAATTTCACCATTGCCTGATAAATCCATATTAATTGACCTTCAATTAGAATCATATCATCTAAAATAAAACTTTGAGGATTAAAATGAATTATTAGAAAATGAAAAATGTCATTCTTAGTGTTTTATGTGTGTGAAAAGTGCTAACTCCATAACACACAGGCCACATATTTTAGTTTTTTTCTTTTTATCTCTCTCTCTCTCTCTCTCTCACACACACAGATATATATATTAATGGATTATTTATTTGTCTATATAGACCTTCACAATTAACCGTTCATGAATTAGACTTAATACACTATATCATTTTTGGACAATTCCTCTATATCTATAAATTCTAAAAATTGTTCATTTCATTTTTACTCAAGTTATAACAAAACAATAAGAATACCATCTATAAAGCTTAAGAATTCTAACAATAATTCTTAAAATTGTTTGAAGGGATTGGGATTTAAATTCCAATTGAATAAAAAATAAAGGCTAAAGAAAGAGAATAATTAAAGCTAAAGCTAAAGACAAAAACATTGTGCTTATATACTTATATCACTATTTACTATAATAGTAAAATGATGAATTTACTTTAAAAAGAGAGACTCAATTATCTTTGATTTGAGGGTATTTTGATTTTGTTTACATGACATATTAATCATTAAAGATTTATGTGGGGGTATACTTGTCTTTTTTTAGTTTTGTATTATAGTAGAATGATCTAATGATCCTTTAGCTTAGAAATTTTAAAACTAGCTAAGAGGGACAATTTTGTCTTTTTATTAAATACAATAAAATAAAAAATTCACCTTTGGAGTAAAAAAATAAGCCATACATTATGGGGCATTTCAATCCTCTTCATATAGATTTCTTTTTTTTTTTTGGAATTACAAGATCATCGAGGGAACTTACATTTTTTTAGTTTGTTGAATTAATTGTTTAATATAAAAAAGTTTTTAGCATGGGTGATGCACAGGGAAATGAGTGGGAGGCGTTGTTGCACTATGAACGCCATGTGATTGGATCACCTTTTTATAGCTTAATTACCTTTTTGTATCAGAAATTACACTTTTGTAGCATAATTGGATGCGTCACCATATTCTTTTCTTAGTGATGTTAAATGTGTCTATTGAGGTGAGCCGGTTTGTCATTGATTAGGTTTTTTCTTCTTCATTTCTTTCTCATCTTCATAAAGCTACAAGTTTGTCCTATTTTTTTTTTAACTATTTCAACTTTAGTCCTTGTTCCTAGTCCTTTAAGAAATGTTTATTTATTTTTAGTTCTATCCTTCAATCTTAAGTTATCACATATTATTTTTCCAATTTGGTCCATATTACCTCAATTTCTTATTTCTTTCCTTGGAATTTCATAGAACTTTTATTGATTTTCATTTTCATCTTTAAATCTAGATTTATGGTATATTATTTTTTAAAATCTAATCTTGATATTTTTTATTTGTTTTTAATTCCTTATTAATGTTATTATACTTTTCAATTTAACCCTCAAATTTAATATTTGTTTTTTTCCTCTAATTTATTTTATATTTCTATTTTAACCCTTACTATTTTAGTTTTGAATCATTTTATGCAATTCTTTTTCCTTATTTTGTCGTTCAACATTTCAGTTTATAAGGATTGAGCTTTTCAAGTTTTTCATAGATGATGCTTTTGTTATGATGACTAAGATCATGATAATGAAAAGTTAATATGTGTTGATATTATTTTTACTTATTGTTTTTTTTTTCTGATATTGTTGTTTTAGCATTGCTTTTTTTAAAAAAAAATTGCCTTGTGGTTTCTTTATTTTATGTTTTTATTGAGTTATATTTACCTCATAACCTAGGATATAGGTTTAACAAATTAACTCGAGCTAAATTTTTCCTTAATACCTAAATTGCATGTCTATCGTGCTAGCTCGGTTGATGCACACCGATGTTTTGTTTATTTTTTACTATATTCTATCCTTCCATTTTGAATTGGTTAAAAATTAAACAACATTGTTTTTAATGCTATTGGATAAAAAACATTTCCAAACAACTATCTAATATATATATATATATATTGATATATATATATATATATATATATATATATATTGCTATTGTTGCCTTTTTTGTTGTTTAATTCAAATAAAACCAATTTACTTGTCTAGTCAGGACCGTAACCTAAATTGTTATTTCTCTCTAAAATATACTTATAATACCTGAATATCTATTAAAAAAATTGCACTACCAATATAGCGCGGCCATCTGGTGTCTTCTAGTTCATAAAAGAAACACACACATTTTCTTTTCATTCATGTTTAGAGACTAAGCAATATTATATCCTTACATGTTAGAGTCGTATGACTTCTCAACTAATGTATATTTCGTTCATAAAATAATAATTGAAAGTATATATTGTACGTGTGTGTGTCACGTACACACACGTATATTTAATTTGATTCGAAAGGGAATTTAGAAGACAAATATGAAATGGGGTACGATATGATAAAAAAATCAGAGTAGGAGCTGTCGAGCATGTAATTGCACATGAAGATGCATAGTTGACACGCTCATGTATAATGATTCTCAATTTTTCCTACAAGCATTGATGATTTATCCATGTAAATGTAGTTGGACCAGCAACACGTGACGTTGTCTTCATTATGAGCACGTGCACGTGCAAAAGATCTCCACGGGACAAAATTTGGAATCTATTGACTCTCCATTGTTGCTGATGAGCTACGAGATATTCTTTTCGTATAGCCAAATGACCTATTTCTCTTGCTAAATCCTTTGCTCGCCTAGCTTTGGAATGTGGGAGACAAAGTGGCATGGGAAACTCTGGAAGTATAATACGCAGCATATACCCTTTCACTTCGACATGGGTAGGGAATATTGGGTTTGTAAAGTGTATATTACTGTAACTTCATTAATGAAATACACACCAAACCTATAGTATTTTATAAGGAAAGTGTATGCATATGTGCATAAATATTATTATACTAAACACCTTACAAGTTAATGTGATCGCGATCTATCATATTATCTCATGTTAATAATCTGCAAAATTATTTCTATCAAGTATACTGGTGAGTTTTAAATTACTCGATGCACGGTTTACTTGTGAGTATGTTTCTGGGTTTGCTCTCTGGAGATTAGCAATTTGAGTCCTACACTAGTCAAGGCTACTGAAGATTTTAAATGATCATTAATTTTAGAGCCTGAATAATTAATCGACATGTACGTATATTTCTCAAAGACGTAAACATTTACAGTAAATACAGTTTACCTTGAGTTTTAAACGAGGGATCACATGGGTAATCATAATATATTGTCGTCGAAGTGTATCATTGAAAGGGTAGATGCTGTGTATTATACTTTCCGAGTTTCCTATGCCATTCTGTCTCCCACATTCCAAAGCTAGCTAGGCGAGCACCGTATTTAGCGAGAGTAATAGGCCATTAGGCTATACGAAAAGAATATCTCGTAAATTATAAATAATAGTTTTTTGAAATCGTAAATTAATAAACTTGAAATAATAAATGATAATTATAGCTTCTAGTGGCCATCTGGATGTGCAAAAAAATAAATGACCTGGTTGCACTATTAAACTTCAATTAGATGGAAACTTAGATGAAGGATGATTTCGAGAATTTGAAAGTTGTATTATTTAATTTCGATTTTCATGTCATGTATATTAATAATTGAAATTTAAAACTAGAGGGGCATCCGAAATGTTTACCTATTTATGTTGATGTTTTGGTAACGAAACATATGACCTTTCACATTATCATTTCAAGGTGTCAATCCGAAACACCACATAATGTAAGTGTTAATCAAAAAAGAAACTAGGTTTAGGGTTTCATTTAGTAGCATTTATAGTCATGGAGATTTGTGTTTGAATTTTTATATTGTTGGGTTGGGTTTTGGGGTGAGGGAAGGGGATAATTTTCTTCTCACATGGCCCCAATTGGGACTTGCTCGTTGTTTTCTCAATTAAGGGATATGGGTGTCTCTTCCGCAACCAATAGGTTTCAAATTTCTTCATTTGTTTATTAATCATGATTGCATACTTGTCCTTTGACTCTTAACTAGTTTAGATGATCAAAGCCTCTCGCAATATTCAATATCTTTTTTATTTTATATATATAATCATTATGTCTTGTTGTCCATTCAATTTTATAGCTTGAATCTATTCCAGTATTGCGACATATATATTTACCAAAATCAATTTATTGTAAATAAATATATAAGTTTATATCTCAATTAATATTTATTTCCGATTTTTTTTCCCTAAATGTATCGAGTCATAAGGCTCCTTTTCTCTTCGATTTATAGTTGTCCGGGAAAGATTCATGTTGGTTGACACATATCAAGATAATTAGATGAAGGAAAAAGAAAAAATGAAAAATTCCTGCTACCATCTATGTCAGCGGCTTGTCTGCTTAGAGATCCCGATTGATAGCGGGGCTCGTGCCCTCTTTGATCTATAATAACAAGAGCCTTGCTGCGTGTATGTTTTGAAAAAAATAAATAAATTCTATTTTAGAAAACCCTGATTAGAGAAGTGTAGAAAGCTCTATTATCATTCATGAACGAAGGATTAGGTAGTGCTTAAAATATTATATATGATGCACAAACGATGTGAAGAGTTTAATTAAATCTATTTTCTGTGTAAGAAGATTAATTCTTTTTAATAAATCTGATTTTAATAAAAAAATAAAATAAAAGCACGGTTTCAAGAAATTGTCTATTTCAAAAACATAAGAAGTCAGACATTTTCATTTACTTAGAATATATTAATTACTGTGCATTTGAAATTGTGCTTCCCTCTTTTATAAAAAGATGAGATCCGCTTACTAGGTTTCTTCTCGCACTATATTTTTATAAAAAGAAATTGGACTATGAATATGTTTTTAAAATTGTCATTAAATATAATCCAACTGATAAAACTTAAATTGCATGTAAGTTTTTCTGACATGAGAAAAATGAAAGGACAAAAAAAAGAGAGTAAACATGTGACTCTAATAGCTACTTGGGCGATTTGTAAGAACATAGTTTGGTTTCTTAAGATGATATATTTTTAAATATTTTTTTAATGATAATATATTCAATTGACTTGGATTAATCCATCACAACTATGATATTGGTTATAGACTACTCTTGGATTAATCCATCACAACTATGATATTGGTTATAGACTACTCTGAGCTTAATAATACTTTCTATTTAACTATATGATAAAACAAATATGAAGAATATCCTTTAATGAATTTTGAACTCTTTGAAACCTTTTGAACTTTTAGCTTAATATTAAAAAAAATATAAAGAGATAAGGGACCATGTTATCCAGCAATTAACAAAAACTAGAAACATGCTAATGTTCATGACATGCATTTGTTTTTCATTTTTCTTTTTAGATATTGAGTTTAATGGAAATTCAATTTTGTTTTTTTTTTGTTTTTTTTTGTACAAAGTTATCTTGGTATTAGAAAAAAAACATCTGATATAATTTTATGATTGTCTACTTTTTTACTACAATATTGTTAGATAAAAGTGGTTTTGAAAAAAAAAATATTAGTATGAATTGAACTTTATGATTTATTTGATTTACTTTCTATAAGGTTATTCAAATCCTTAAAATTATACTGACATTGGGTTGGTGCTTTGTTTCTTAGCATTTTATTAAATAAAATATGATTATATCATAATTTATTTTTGGTGAGGTTATCGTGGTCTTAGAACAAAATCCTAGTATTAAGTTTGTACTCAATTTTGCGAGCAACCATTCTTTTATTATATAATTATATAAAATAGTTTTTTTTTATAAATTATTAAACTCAATTAAGTTCATGTCACAGGTCATAGATTAACCTGGGTTGATCGAGTTGATTCAATGTAATAGAATCTCAATATCTTTAATATGTCAACTTGAAAAAAAATTTAAAGATAAATCATATTTTAACTGTAGTCTGAGTTTAATTTTACTTGCCAAGTCAACTAGATCATACAATGAAAACTTATATATAGTTTAATTTAAATTTAAGCAAGACAAGTATTCTGGTCATAGAATTTGAAATTGGACCTAATGAGAGAACTTTCTCTGGCTTAAATATTTTTATTACATGTAAAAACAATTTACCCCACCACATAATAGCCTGAGGAATTATCCAATAAAAAATAATATATTAATTTGTTTCACTATTTATATAAATTATGAAATAAAAAACGTATTATTTAGTAGTTTTGACAATACAACTCAAGTAGCTCGTTGGCACTGCATAGAATTGCTCATTTCATTCAATCCATGAGTCACTCATACTAGGATATCACTCTCTTGTTTATAATTAATTGTTTTGTCGTTAGCTTAATTAATGTTTCTGCATTCCCTCACTTTGAGACGTGGGAGACACAATGGCATGGTGGAGGACCATCCATGTTGCAAATATTATAACAATTTCTTTCGGTTTTGCCTTTATGTGCATGTGTTTATAAACAATGTGCATGGAACAATATAAACAGATAGTCTGATCATTAAATATTTCACGTCATCGACAGCCCTGTTTTTCTCATAATTTATAGAATGATTTGAAGAAGATTTCATGGTTCATAAGATCTTTTACGATGAGGGTGTCATGCTTTTACACCAAGAAGTTTTTTTTTTAACTATACCAGAAATATAATGCACAAAATATAAGTCTACGAAGCATATTAATTTTCTTCTACCAGCAACACATTGAATAGTCTTACCAAAGAAAATCTCTAGCAGCATCTACACTAAAATAGAGGTAGCGATGGAGGAGGAGGAGGAGGAGGAGGAGGAGGAGAATGGTCGTTGATGAGGCCATGAAGCCAATTAGAGGGTGCAGATGTATCACTCACTATGATCTCATCTTCATTACGACTTGACAGAGTTATTGCTAATCAACATCGAGTCGTTCATATTTTTCACTAAGATGGGATGTATGATCTTGTACTCATTGATCTAGCATCACAATGAACTCCAATGTTTGAGTGCTAAGAATATATTGTGAGTATCAAGTGCTAAAGTCTACAAGTTCTTGATTGGTGTGTTAAAGAGTCTGCACACCCGATCTCTAGTGGGTGTAGCAGACAATTCTGCCTCCAACAATACATCTGGATCAATCCTTGTATCCATCCTTCAATCGATTGTTACATGTCTTGTAGAAAGAATAAATAAATTCATCAAATTCAAGTAAATATTAATTTAAGAAAAAAATGTTTGAAAATCAACATACCGAAAAGTATTGAGCTCGATTATCCACAAGCTGTTGCACTAATTTTTGGTAGTCATCGCTCCGACATGTGTTTCAACAAAGAGTTCCATTGGGCTTCGCTCACATCCAAAAACTATAGCCTGCAAGATAAAAATGTTGCCAATTAAATTGTTATTATTTTTTAAATATTGTATAAAAAATAAATGTAATTAAAAAAATCTTATCTTCGCAAATGAAATGAACAAAATTGAGATGTTTTATTGTGTAGTAACTAGATGTTGAGCACGACCGCTCTGGCTCTCCGCACAAGTAATTGTCGCATAAAACGCGTGAACATCACGTGTTTGATGTATCTTTTTCATTCCATTATCTTAAAAGCTCACTTTTTTCGCATATTTTTTGGATTTCTTTTATGCCTTATACCTACATACACATTATCTTTAAGTAATGGAAAATAAAACTTTAATATTTAGAATAATAAAATTATCCTTGTCGCAACGGCGATTTTTGGACGCACTACGTGTCCCGCCATTCCTTTCTGGAGAGACAACGGCGCACAGTGAAAATAGGAGTTTAATAGTCATAAAAATTACGACTATAAATATCAGGAGTCGCCACCTAGTATTAAGGTTACTAGGAACCTAGCGGTCTGCGAGAGTCTTGGGTAAGGGGACTTGTTGTGCAAGGGGAAGACACGTCACCCCAGTGCACATTACCTAAGGTAAGTTGCATTGTTGTTTGATTGTTTTTTCTTAGTTAAAATTTTGCACTGCATTTTTCAAGGAAACATTTTTTTTGGTGTACTTTACGAAGTAATTTTAGTTGACGATTTTTCTTATCTACGGATGTACTTTACAATGTAATTTTACACCGTAGTAAAAATCTTTTTTATCTGCGGGTGTACTTTACAATGTAAATTTATACCGCGAAAGCTAAAACAAAATTATTATTAAATTATTTTTGATATTTTGGCCAACTTCCGATGGATAATTGTAAACCGGTTACAATATCCATATTTTTCATTTTAAAATATGAAAAAATATGTAATATGCAACATATTTTTTTACGAAAAATACAATGAGAAAAACTTTGGAATCTGACTGTGTGCAAGAAAACAAAATATTTTTTTAATGAAATTTTTTTAAGAGAATTTTTTTTTTATTTTTTTATTTTTTATTATTTTTTATTTTTTAAGCGTGATTGGCGTCCCGCTGTGCATGAAGCCGAGGTAGGGGATGATGAACAGTAAAAGTTCGAGTATGATGAAATGAGAAAGTGTTAATATCGTTGGGTAGAGGAGATCGAGGGGATGATTCCTGTCATGGTGGTGTCGTCAACGGTGGCCTGTGGTGGCTAAAAAAGGGTCTGAAGTCGTCCGTCTCAAGTGGTAGTTGCAGCAACTGTCGCCGGGGACCTCGCCTGAAGCTGCGTGTGTGTTTCTGGTGTAGAGGAGAAGAACTCAGTGATAACGAGGTGGTTTTAGGGGTGTTAAGTGACTGTCAACGGCGGAGAGAGAGAGACGGTGTTTCTGCAACTAGAGAGAGAGAGGGACGTGATCGGGGAGAGAGGAAGAGCGTTGCAACAGAAATGTGTGTTGCTTTTTCTTTTTCTTTCCTTCTTGTTTGTTTCAGTTTTTCACTTCCCTTTTTGCTTCAAAACTCCATTCTTTTCTTCTGTTTGAAACCTGTTTTTTTCTTCTCCTCGTCACCTGTTCAAA
Organism: Salix exigua; assembly: GCA_032356905.1. Classification (NCBI taxonomy): domain Eukaryota; kingdom Viridiplantae; phylum Streptophyta; class Magnoliopsida; order Malpighiales; family Salicaceae; genus Salix; species Salix exigua. The sequence goes on from CM063591.1 coordinate 5,045,211, forward strand.
AAAAGCTCCCTCTGTTTTTTCTCTTCTCAACATTTTTTCTTCCCAGTTTCCAGCCCCACGGCCCTATGAGATATTTCCCAGTTTCCAACCCCTCGGCCCTATGAAATATTTCCCAGTTTCCAGCCTCTTCCCCGTGTTCTTTAGTGTGTTTTTTTCTTTTGTGTCTCAGGTTTTTTCCAGTCTCCCCCCATTTCTCCCCATATTTTTTCTTCTCTGTGCCCCGTTTTTTTCTTCTCCCTGCAACTCTCTTTTCCCCCCCCCCTATTGCTCGATTCAACCTGCAATATTTATAGAAGGAGAACCAACCCCTTCAGCTACTCATGGCATGTAACCGAGGGGCATCTCCTGCTTGTCTAGTAATAGGGGAGAAGGGATTCCCAGGCAACGCATGCCTGTGGGTGGCGCGCTCAGGTGGCGTCAACTGAACAGTGCAGGCACGCGCAAAGATTCGGGAGGGGATGGAAAAAAATCAATTTGGTCCCTCAATTTTTAATCAGCTCAACTGCACCCCTAATTGGTTTTAAATTTATTATTTTGTGGAAAATTTCAATTTAGCCTCCGAAAATTCCCAACTTCTCAATTGAACCCAAATTAAATTCAAGAACTTGATTTTTCACTGATTAAGCCCTTAATAAAATTAATTTGACCAACTTAAAGTATAATTAAGTCATTGCACTTAATTAAATCCTTTAATTGGATCCTCAATTAATTCCCAAACATAATTATATTTTAAAATCTGCCGACGATTAAATCAAATTGGCCTATAAAAATATAATTATATCCCTCGACTTAATTTTTATACAGATTTATCCGATGATAAATTATTTTTGCCTTAAATCTGTATTTTCCTCTATTTTGGGGACAAAAGAGATACAATCGTACTTGCGGAAACAACCAAAAATTCAACATTGATTTTTCTACCAACGCCGCCCATTTTATTTTATTTTTGTATTTTTTTGGTATATTTTTTGGAGTCATCCAAAAATTGGGTGATGACAATCATAATTTCGATAATACCTAGTTGTAGCTTGATTCTCCCAAACCCTCATTTCAACATTATCTTCAAGTATGTCCCATTAAAATTTTCCTTTGCATTTGAAATTGAATAAAAAGAAAATTTCAGTAATTTCAATAAAGTAAACAAATTAATATAATAAGAAATAATTTAATATTAACCTTAAACCTTAAAAATCATGCACCGCTTGCAATTTCCATTCAGAGCCAAGTCTTGAGCAAAGCATGTACCTTAGGTGCCTCTTGTTGGTTAGCACGTAATGACTTATGGCTGTCAGCATTGCTGCTAAAAGAACTAACAACGATCTTGCCATCATGACATGCAATAGACTTTCCCTTTGGCAACACTTCCCCTATATTGGAAGCTACCCAAAAAATTTAATCTTGCAAATAGACAAAATATATAACACAAACTAGTTGATTTTATTCAATTTCTAAAGCAAGTTGAAAAACGAAGAAAGATGACATACCTTAGAGTAAGAAAGAAGGCAAAGTTTAATTTGGGTTCATAAGCAGTTAAAAGACAGAGGATAAGAAGAGAGAAAGAGAAGAAAAAATAAGAGAAAAGATAAATCCCTATCTACTATGCCCGCAAAGCTTTTATATTAGGTTTACAAGACAAGCTTACCAATGAAAAATTAAATATTAATATTTTTAAACTTTCAATTAGTGATTCTATGTAAATTGAACACTTGAAACCCCTCTAGTTTTTTTTTCATCGGTTATTCTGCAGTAGAAGACTAAACAACCAACAATCAAAAATTCATTAACGAATAGCATATTAGGATTCCCATTATATATGTGATTCTGTTGGGAAACCTATAAAAATATGTTTAATGAAAAATAAAAGCATTTATTGTTTGCGCATTGGAATTCCTATTTTTCCAATGATTATGTTGAAGTGTTTCCAAACTTCACAATCAAAAGCGTATATCATCTCTTCATACATTGTATCATGTGATTGGTGCCATGTTAAGTGCTCAATATAGAATTCAGTAATGTCTCTTTTGTATATTGTTCTTCATAGCAAATACAAAAGAAGTATTGCTTCTTAATAGTAAGTTTTCCTACAGAATTGGAAATATATATTGGCAGTGGTAGACGTATAATGTAACCGTACAACTAGGTGTTCTAATCAGAAATAAACATGTGAACGATAATTACAATCAAAGATAACTATAACTTGCTACACTCAATAGTCTTTGGTGACATAAAATAAATAACCTTTCCAATATAAGTGTGATTGGAAAGTGCATACATTTTCTGTGTGCGATAAGAGCCCTTTCCCTACTAGTTTTGGCTTTATAACAAAAATGCTTGCATGTTCTACACTTGGTCAAATCTACACATGTTAATTTTCAAGTATGATAGACTTAAGTGTTTCATCATGGAGTTAACATCATAGAAGTTCTCTTTCATTATGTTTCCTTAAGGTATAATTTTTCTCACTCATTCGATAGTCTTGTCATTACAGCTCTCACTCAACCCCTCTCACTCAACCCCTCATCTAACATGATGGTGAACACCAATGCAATGAGCAATAATTTTGTGTGATTTGTGCAACCATCTCATAATAGTCCATCAAATCTTTCAAAAAACTAAAAAATCTAGCCATTTTGTGTGATTGGACAATGACTGATATGTCATGACTCCATTTCATCGCGTTCATAACTATATTCCTATATATATTACTATTTTTATCTTCAATTTCATGTGCGTTGATAGTACTAGAAGTTGACCTAATTGTCTTTTCTAGGGGTGAGCAAACCGAACCGAAGAACCGAAAAAACCAAAAAAAAACCCTGAAAAAACCGAACCGAAAAAACAAACAGATTAAACCGATTGCAAAATTGTAAAAAATCATCCGGTTCGGTTCGGTTTACTCACCCTCCTATAAATAAAAACTTACAAAACCCTACTACTTTACCATTCCGCCTCCCTCTCCCTCTCGCCTCTCTCCTCAGTCCTCACCCGTTCCTCTGCTCTGCCTCTCGCCTCTTGCCTCACGCGTTCCTCTGCTCTGCCTCTCGCCTCTCTCCTTAGTCCTCACGTGTAAGTAAATGCTCACCTCGATTCCTATGAAAAAAACATCTCTTTCCAACGATAACCACAAATATATATATATATATATATATATATATATATATATATATATATATATTATAGTGTTGCTCTTATGAAATGGAATAAAAATAATCCTTGTGATTGTTGCTCTTATTTTATTTTTCTAACCACCACCTAAGTGTGAAAATGACCAGAAGCCAACCCTTAGTTTCCATTTTGTTGGTGTATCATCGATGCATATCTTACTATATTATAGCATATAGTATTCTATATGTTTTGTTAATTATTAGCTCAGACCCACCACTCACTACCATACATTATATCATATGGTATTGTTCTTCCTTTCCTGGTTGGTGTTTGTGATTGTAAGCTCAAAAGGTATATATATATATATATATATATCTGCCTTGATTTTCTTTCTGCTACTTGCTCTACTATCTGGGTTTGCTTTATTTCTTTCTGCTTTAATTTTCTGTGTTGCAGTGTTGGCCTACTGTAAATTTTAGTGTTTTCATGATACACCCCTGCTTTAATTAAGTATAGGATGTGTAAAGAGATCTTGTTTTAATTATTTGTAGTGCTTACTACTCTTATTGAAGAAACATTTGGATAATAAACATCTATAGAGAAACCAAATAAATAGTAGGCATTGAACTCATGTATAATGTGAATTTTATTTCAATAATAGTAGTAAGCACTATAAATAATTAATTGTTGCAACTGTGATTTTTTTCAAATGTGTACGTTACTGATTTTGGGGCAATATATATACCGCGAATATGTTGTGGAATAGAGTATGAATATATGCTGCGAATATATTGTGGAATTAATTATGAATATATGTTGCGAATATGTTGTGGAATTATTGTATGCTTATGTTTATTAACATGTTTTGATCTTTTTCATTTGATAATTATAGATGGAAAACCAAAATGTTTCATCCATCGACAATACCCCAACATCAACCACTGCAGGATTAGAATCTATCACAAATAATAGAGGTAAACAACCTGAAGTCCTTATATTGGAAAAAAAATATTGATGATAGGAAAAAGTCACAAATTTGGGATCATTTCACAAAACTAGATGGTGATCTTAATAAACATAGAGTTGCATGTAATTATTGTAGAAGGAATAATGCATGTCATACTATTTTGAATGGAACAAGCAATATGTGGAGTCACTTGAAAGTATGCAAAAAATTCCCCTTTATGGTTGATAAGAAGCAAAAACTGTTGGTATTAGAACCTAAGAAAGAGAGTGATGAATCAGAAGACAAAAATATGGGCACTCTAAAGGCAATAGGTTATAATCATGAAGAATGTAGACTAGCACTAGCAAAAATTATTATAATTGATGAGTTGCCTTTTAATTTTATGGAGGGAAGGGGATTTAAATCATTTTTGAGGACAATACAACCTAGATTTGATAGTCTGTCTCATTTTACTGTTATGAAAGATTGTTTAAAAATTTATGTTGACGAGAAGGAAATTTTGAAGATAGCACTTAGGGGTCAACGATTATGTTTGACAACAGATACATGGACATCAATCCAAAACATTAATTATATGTCCTTAACAGCTCATTGGATTGATAGTGAGTGGAAATTGCATAAAAGAATTCTCAATTTCTGTCAAGTTTCAAATCATACTGGTGAGGAGGTGATTGGTCAAGTGATTGAGAATTGTTTGTTAGAGTGGGGGATTGACAAACTTTTTACTGTAACAGTAGACAATGCAAGCTCCAATAATGTGACTATTTCTTATTTGAAGAATGTGATGATAGATTGACCATTTAATATATTGGAAAATTATCATTTGCATGTAAGATGTTGTGCACATATTGTAAATCTTATTGTGGGTGATGGTTTGAAAGAGATTCATGATTCAATTGTTAAGATTAGAAATGCAATAAGATTTGTGACTATTTCTTATTTGAAGAATGTGATGATAGATTGGTCATTTAATATATTGGAAAATTATCATTTTCATGTAAGATGTTGTGCACATATTGTAAATCTTATTGTGGGTGATGGTTTAAAAGAGATTCATGATTCAGTTGTTAAGATTAGAAATGCAATAAGATTTGTGAGATCTTCACCTGCGAGGCAACTTGTTTTTAAAAAATGTGCAGAAAAATTGCATATAGAGTGTAAAAAGCTTTTATGTTTGAATGTTGCAACTCGATGGAATTCAACTTATCTCATGTTGGATGCTGCAGAAAAAATTGAGAAGGTGTTTGTGAGGTTAGGTGAGAGTGAACCTAGGTATATGGGTTATTTTTTAGAAGTTGATTCAAAAAAGAATAAGAAAAATATAGGGCCACCTAATTTAGATGATTAGGAAAATGGTAGAATTTTGGTGAAGTTTTTAAAGATCTTTTATACAGTTACATTAAAGTTTTTTGGCTCATTACATCTGACATCAAATTCTTTCTTCAATGAATTGATTTACATGCATACAAACTTGTTGAAACTGTGTAAAAGTTGAGGTAATATTTTAAGTGGAATGGTAGTGAAAATGATATTGAAGTTTGAGAAGTATTGGGGATATGATGCAAATCAGAATTTCATATTTTATGTGGCTAATGTTTTAGATCCACGTTTTAAGTTGAAATATGTTAAATTTTGTTTTGGTGAGTTGTATGATTATCACCAAGCACAAGATTTAACAACAAAGGTGAAAGATCATTTAGTTAGACTATATGAATTTTATTTGAGAGTTGATGAAGTGAAGGATGTTAATAGACATATTTATGATGATAATGATGTGGATTGCAATGATACAGAGGTAAATGTTAATACTTTTGCTCGATTCAAAAGACATTTACAAAAGAAAGAAAGTGTAGAAAATAAAAATGAAGTGGAGAGGTATTTGAATGATGGTTGTGAGGATCCTGATGATGAGAAATTAGATATTTTAGGTTGGTGGAAGGTTAATGGTTCAAAATATAAAATACTTTCGAAGGTTGCACAACATGTTTTAGTTATTCCTGTATCCACAGTGGCTTACGAATCGACTTTTAGTGCAGGCGGTCGTATACTCGACCAATTCCGAAGTTCTTTATCTCCAGAACCGAGTCATTTTGTTTTTCCATGCAAACACCTTGAATTAACACAAATATGATTAAAAATCTTATATTTAGTCTCATCTATGATGTTGTGACGATGACTTTTTCACGTTTCGCGCTCTACCATATCTAGGGAGAAGATGACGTGCAGAAAAAAGGGTTTTATAGATGTAAAATTACGACTGTAATTTTTAGGATTCGCCACTTACTCTTAAGATCACTAGAAAACCTAAGGTTTGGGAGAGTCTGAGTAAGAAGACTTGTTGTGCAAGGAAAAAATGTATCCCCCCAGTATACCCCCAACTAAGGTAAACTGCAATGTTATTTGATTGTTTTTTTCTTTTTTTCTAAGTCATATTTTCTATTTGTCAATCTTTTCTAAGACTCGGAGTACATCTCTTTTCATGAGAGAACCTCTACCTTACAGGGGCCGAAAACCTAATTGTTCCAGAGTTTGAAAAAAATTACATTGCATTTAATAACTCTTTGTTTTACTATCTATGGATGTACTTTAAAATGTAATTTTACACTCCGATAGTTAAAACAAAACAAATGCTATTTTTTATATATATTTTGATTGAATTTCATCGAATAATCATAAACCAACTACGATATCCAATTTTCATTTCAAAACATGAGAAAGATGCTATGTTTTTTTTGAAAAATATACTTCGAAAAATCTTGAAATTTAGACGTGCGCATAAAAGCAAAAAAAAAAAGAAAAAAAAAGAAGGCAAAGATACATTTTGGATTTTTGCCTATTTCAGGTAGATTTTTGTATTATCCAATTTTTTTATTTTTTTTTATTTTTATGAGCTACTGCCCCGCTTGAATGGGCCCGAAAACATCCATCACTCTAGAGTTGGACTGCCCACCCATGTGAGCCCACAACCCCCCTATTAGTTTTAAAAAATTAAGTAAGATTTGAATTTTTCTATTCAAGATTTTTTATTAACATAAAAAATAAAAATTGGTTTATCTATTTTTACTTGGTTTAGTAATAGATTTTGTTTTAATTTTCTTTTATGCAATGTTAAAATTTCTTGCTTATGATTTTTACATGAACATATCTTTCATATCATATGTGAGTTGATTTGGTTGAGTCAACACGGCCCTCATGAGGTCCATTAATAGCGAGTAATGACCTACGAGTTTGATGTTGAACAATAATGAAGGTGAGGTTTCGACTTTAAAATTGGTTCGTGATTCCAAACTACTTTCTAAACTCATGTTGAGTTTAGATAAACAATTAGGAAAAGTCTAATAGGTATATGTATTATTACAAGTTTAGAACATAGAAACACCTTACCTTAGGTAAGATATTTTAAGATTTGGTGCAACATAATAAGCTTATAGCTTATAGGACCGGGATCAATAGTTTGAATATTGCAAACGAATGTTTCCATATTTAATAGTCATTCCGAATAAATACTTTATATTTTATGGAAAGTAAAGCCTGTAAGTGCAATTTGCAAATTAATCATTCCAGATTGTAATGGCAGCCCAGGTTACATAGAACAAAAATTAAATAAGATCATTCAAGGCATCAAGTGCTGTTTTGGAATCTTGTGTATTAATGCAATTAAGCTGTGCTGAGCTCCTGTAATTAATGAAGATTGCTGTAATCTATGTGTGTGTGTCTCTCTCTCTCTCTGTATATATATATATATATATAGAGAGAGAGAGAGAGAGAGAGAGATCACTGCATGAATCAAGATTAAACACAGGGAATTAAGAATATAGAAACACAGCAACCATGGAAGCGAGCCAATCTGTCTGCTTTGGGTGGAGAAAACAAGATTTAAATAATTGCATAGTTTATTATTACTGTAATCCTTATTTAAAATTCTAATCGCATCCTCCTTGCACATCATCGGCATTCATTATGAAATGATAAACATATTGAAGGGGATTTCATAGCTCATCATAATTGGGAATTAAGGAAATAGCTGTTAAGCATTCAGATGCACATGGCTGGACACGTGACATGAGAAAATGGCAGGGTGGAGTGGACTGATATTGGTTGGGAGAAACATATTTCTTCTTCATAAATTAAAATTAAAAATAAAATACAGGTAACTACAGTAGCTGGCCTTTTGCGTTGTGCTTTGCGACCTCACTCTTTTTTTTTTGGGTGGACAATATAATAGAGAAAGCTCATTCTCCTGTGTGTTTGCTTATTTTCTTTGCAGGACTATACGTTACTTGGGAAACAAAAATTAAAAAGAAAAATTGGAATAAGTCTTTAAAAAGAATGTTGTATTTAAATGATGAAATTGAAAAGAATAATAGTTTTTACAAGAGGTCAAGGAAAAAAAATTAGAAATGAAAAAAGTGAAGACCAAATTGAGCTGAAGAATGAGATCAAAAACCACTAAGACTTTTATAAAGAAATCCAATGATAAAAATTAGAAATTCCAAAAATAAATACCAAATTGTAGAGCATAATATTTGATAAATTAGAATTAAATGATAAAAATAAAAACAAATAAACTTCTATAAAAAAGTCAAGACTAAAAGCTAAAAATCAAAATAATAAGAATTGAAGCTGAAATGTCCACAACCAAGAGAATTAAATTGTAAATTTTAGAGAATGAAAGAGAAAGAAGAGAAAAAAGACCTAGTTACGCCAAATTAAGCCACCAATAATGCTCTACTCTAACAGAAAAATGACACGATGACACTTCCAACGATACCGTGAAAGGGTATTTTTGGATGTCAAAAGATGTCACCTAAAATACATGGTTGTTGTTCGTGTGCCCTTGGATGTCGTGTACACACACCCACTTTTTTTTAACCAAATATAAAATTGCTCCTAAGCTAACTTTTGCAATTATAAAAACTTTATTGTGAAAAAATAAAAAAATGCTTCTTGACCTCAAGCTGAAATTTTTTATTTTAAGGGTATTTTTATAGTTTTATCATAAATTTTAATTACTTATTTTATATATTTCCTCAAATATCAAAGCCCCCCGTTAACTAGAATTATATTTGCAAGAAAAACCCATTACAAAAATATAAAAATACCTCTGTATGTGGGTTATTTTACTATGCAATCAAGAAAAAAATATTTATTTCTTCCTATTTTACTTGGTAATGATAAATATATCTTAGGAAAAAGAACCTCATGCTCTTGAAAGTCAAGGGATAAAAACATCATTGCACTGTAAGAGGGTTAGCGTGGACCTAACAAATGAATGAAGGGAGGAAAAAAGAAGAAGAAGCCTTATCTTACAGCCGAACGAGGCCTGCTGTTACAAAATGGAAGGCCCACTATGCATCCACTCCAGTGATGATAGATTTGATAGTTCAGACTAGGAAAAGTACTCTGGGCCAAACAGGTCCTAAGATCTTCTGGGTCTAAAATCTTACACTTTTTGGTCCACTTGTATTATATACTCATATGTGCTAATATCAAAAATAAAAAATATATTATTTTGATGAATTTTTAAATGAAAATGCACTTTAAAAATAAAACTCCAACCACATTCTGAAACAATAACAATAAATACTAAGGTCATTGGGTTAATGAATTAGCATATCAATATTTTTTATTAAATTATTATTGTTATTATTTTATTAAAGTCGCTCTAGTCAAGAATTGGTTTATTTTTCCATTCAACTTGAATTCTAACCTGAATTAAATTTATAAAACTTGTGGTAGAAACTCTATGTCCTTTCAAGTATAATTCTCTCATTATATACATATATAAGAATAATATTCATTTAATTAATATTAATATATATTAATGTCTTACACTTTATTATAACTTGCTTACGCATTAAACAATTAATAATAACTATTTGGATTCCTTTCTTCCCATTATGGGGGATGGTCATCAAGAAAGGATTTTCTTTTTGTAAGAGTAAGCAAAGGATGTTTATATATGTGTATTTGTACTTTATTAATTTTATCTACTTGCGTGTATTATTCAAATTATATATATATATATAGTTTTTAATTATCATGAATTAAAGAATAATAGACTAATACCGTCATTATAGAAAAAGAAGAAGAGTTTAAAAAATTATTTAAATTCTTACCGCAAAGAAAACAAAAAAAACAAAGGAATCAAGCTATTCATAATAATAATTAAAAAAAATAAAAAGTAAAAAGTAAATTACATACGTACATTGTAACTTGGATCATCATTAGAGATAATAATCGATTGGGTTAGGGTTGACTTTTGGTCCCCTATATCCACTCTAAAATATCTAAATTAACCACTCATTTCCACTTTTAATCTAATAAAATTCTGATGCCAACATTTTCTTACATGTCGATGAACAATAAATTCCATGAAGTTGAATCTTTCTCAAACGTCAATTGCATGAGATCATTACAAGAGATTTGTATGCATAATTCAGCACTACTCATCATTTTGAAAACCATAGGGAATGTTGTAGCATCCTCGGTGTCCCCCACCAATCGTGTGAAGACAAAACTATAGAATGAGTATGTTCATGTTTCAATAGAAATGCATATAATTTGAGATATTAAAATCTATTTAATGCTATTCAACGATCCCTAATTTATTTTCGATCAATAAACAAACTAGAGTTAGAGGCTATTTTAAAGAGTCAAATTCATATAATGATTATTTATTTACATGCACTCTAATAAGAAAAAATCAATTCTATTTAATATTAATAAAATTATTTATTAATTGTAAATAACTAATACAATTCTAATCAAAACCCTTCTTCTATATAAAAATGTATCAAGCAAACTTTTATTATTTTTGAACGTATAAATAGTATTTTTTTATATAAAAAAATGGGAATTGCTTTTGCTCATTTATTTTCCATCGAACGTAATAATTTTCCATCTTGAGAAGCAAAGCCATGGCATTGGCAGGAGACGGATTGTCGGCAGGAGATCTTGTGCTCAATTATTCAAAATCAAATACTCTTAAAATATGAGATGTGAAAAATTAAAAAAAAAATAATAATGAAAGATAAAAAAAAAATGACATGACTCTATCATAGTGGTCTTCTCCACGGCCATAAAAGTCACAATTTGTTGTATATTATATTCAGATCGAGATATATTATTGTATAATCCAGAAGATCTCGTCATTAATTAATTTAAATAAATTATTAAATTTCTTCTAATTTCGAAAAATTAATATACCTTTCAACAAGTATCATTTAACAAAACACTACAATCCCTCGTGATTATTACAGGCGTGAGTGGTTCAATTCTTCAGGTTCCATCCAGTATGAACATGGATTAGTCCAGACCAGCGTCTGGGACACCGCGTAGTTTATACAAAAAAAAAACACTACAATATGCATAAAGTGCAATAGAATTGCTGGAGTTGAATGTTTTGGCTGTAGCTGGTGGTGATCCACAATTGAAGTTGTAGGAGGTGAAAAGGTTGCAGAGAGGAGGCTCACGATGCAGAAAGTTTGTTGTGGTGACTGTGGACTAAGGTAGAAGGACTAAGGTAGAAGAAATGGTGGTTGGAGCAGTATGGCTTGTATTTTAGTTTGACCAACAACAAAAAGAGGCAATCCTAGCTATTAGCCATGATTTGCTTGGAAAGGATCCTAATTGTTAGCCTAAGCCGATAACCTAGTACCGTAAACACATGATTGTTAAAGTTCATAGGACTTAATATTTGAATTTGTTGAATTGAATTCTAATTTTAAAAATTAATTCAACTTTACCCCTATGATGTTTTAAATGGCCCCTCTGATTTTAGTGTATTTTTCAACTTGGTCCCTAACCTTGGATATTTTCAATTTCATCCTCGATTAACCTTTAAATTTCTAAGCTCTTCAATCTTGCTTCAATTTTTGATAGATCAAGTTTGCAAAAGTTAAATTTGATCTGACATTAAAAATCAGATTAACTTCTCAAACTTATTTTTTTATGAAAACTCATTTGATATTCATTGCCATATCTATTTTTCCAAATTAATCCATTTAAAAATAAATTGTGTCTAGAAGTTTTAGTCCTTAAAATTGCATATCTAACTATTTACCATTGCCATATCTATTTTTCCAACTTAATCCATTTTATCATCGAAACAATTTTCAATTTATTTTTACTACAAGGAGTTTACAATGAACCGTTATTCAGAGGACCTGTCTCCCAACAATAAGTACCAAATAGCTTCACGCTCGTGATAGGAAAAAAAATAAAAGAGGGAGTAGTGGGGAGCAAGTCTAAGTGTTATCTATTTTGTTAGTGAGAAGGACATTGATTTGATCATGATTTTCACCAATCTGGTGGTTCCCATGTCTATTTGGTAATGAAGTCTTTTTTTATCAAATGTAAGTATGAATAAAGGATCAAAGAATAATACAAGTTGCAAACAACAAAGTCAAAGAAGATAGAAGCAGCAAACACCTCAAGAGAACACATTTTCGAGGCCAAAACAAAGGGAACAAACTAAGAAGAGAACAAAATAACAAGCATAGAATCCGCCCACAATCCAACTAAGAAGTTGGCAGGCTAGGATACAAGCAAAGTTCACAGTATTTATAAGAAGAAAATGACAAGTCTCACGACCTAGGCAGATGACGACTGTCAACATGAAGGACTACAAAAAGCCAAGACAGCTCAAAACACAACTAGCCACAACAAGCAGCAAGGCAGCCAAGAAAAACAAATAGACAGCCACCCACCAACAAAGTGAAACAACCCAACAAAGCAAGCAGAAAAACAACTGACAACCAACACCACCCCATTAAGACCGGACCATATATTAGCCAACATCAATGGAGAAGTGATCCTTTTCATGGAAATGAAAAATTGTGAAGAACAGAACCTGGAATCTCTAAAAAACTTTCCACCGAGGATGAAGAAGAATCAAACAGTCTTTTATTACGCTCTTCCCAGATGAGATAAACCGAGATGGCAAGAGAGACTCCTCACATTCTAGAAACCATCTTTATCCGTTTTGGGAAGAGACCTCGAATAACACTAGGAAGGGAGCTCATCTAACTATGAACATGCAACCACCTAACAATGGTTTCCCACAAGTTCGAAGTCCAGGGACATTTGAAAAATAAGTGACAATGCGACTCTTGGTACTAGCTGCAAAACACACAGCTAGTGTCAGTGGGAATGAAGTGCAGACGATCTTTAGTTCTGATCTTACCTAACACCGCAATCCATAGCACAAAACAGTGTTTAGGCAAAGAACATAGCAATTAATTGGTAATGAAGTCTTAAAATTATAGGTTTTCACCAATCACCTGTAGATGCACGCACTCCGTCGTATAAGAATGATGAGGAACACATTTATTCTACCAAAAACAAAGTACACTGGTAGCTAGAAATTAGCTCCCATTCCGGCATTGAAACTATTCAATATCACTGCCAGATTTTTCAGATATACCGACAAATTTTTTTGTTGGTGTTTGTACCGGCTTATGGTGCTACAGTTGTCATTCGGTGAAGTTTGATTGTCTCAACACTATCGTCCCAGCACCAAGATTTATGGCACAAGCTCGTACTTGATGGTTTAAAATCGCCTCGAGCTCTAAAGTTTCAATGCTCGAAATTGATTGCTAGCATTTGGAACACTGAGGATCATTCTCGAGTTTTCAGTCATAATGTTAGAGAGATCATATACCAAATTTCTATCATGTCCACCGGTGACCCTAACTCTAACCATAAATCCGAATTGAGATCGATATGGATTGAAGAATCGTTCTCGTATTTCTCCTTCAATCAAGTGTTACATGTACCCTGAAATAAAAAATTAATGAAATAAATAAAAGTTGAAAACCAATATACTACACAACATTGAGTTCGATTATCCATTAACGTTTTGACAGTCATTACTCCACACGTGTTCAACAAAACGTTTCATCGGGCTTGGCTCACCCTTAAGACCTGTAGCCTACAAGAGATATCATTGCTAGTTAATCATTGTCATGTCTTGCTAGCCTAAAATCTTTCTTTTTTCTTTTTATATAATTTATTTTTTTTATTTGTTGTAGTTTTTAATACAAAGATTTTTTTTATTTTGTCCTTTATTTTTTTAATTTTTTATTGAGTATTAATTCTTTTTTTTTCGTTCCTTGTTGTACAATATTTATTTTTTGTCAGTATTTATGCATCTATGCTTTTAGTTTTTACTTTTGATTGACAATTTATTTTATTTGGTTTAGTTCTAAAATTTTAATTTTTATTGGTGATCATTTTGAAAATTATTATTTTTCCTTTTTCCTTTTTTTAGTAATTTTTGTTATTTTTATCAGTTTTTCAAACTAGATGATTTTTTATGTTCATATTATTTATATTAGTCTTTTCTCTTCTTTTTTCTTGTTTTTGTTTTCTTTTTTGTTAAAGGTTTTTTATTCTTCGAGACAATTTAATGCTTCTAATTGTTTAGACAATAATAATGATAATAATTTTAGTTGTTATAGTCTTGATAATGATGGTAGCGTAGCAATGGATTTTCGATGATGTTTTCTTTTTTATATAGGTAGAAAATCAATGATTTATTTTTGTTGTTTAGGTATCGTAGGTGTTTCTAGAATTTATATTTTATTATTGTATTTAATTTAAATTAGATTATGAAATGAACCAATCCTAATACAATTAGTTGAATGATTTAGGTATCCAAATCTTCTTGCGTGTTTAATGACGATGATAATTATATGTTGGTGATTTCGTTGAAATCCAATTAAAAAATAAATTTATATCGATTTAAAATTTATATTTTATTAAAAACTTATGCTCCATGGAATTTCTATGTAAATTTATTATTTTATCCAAATTTATAGTATATTAAAAAAATCACACTCTTAATATTTTTTCTGCTTAGAAAAAAATATGATTCTAATTTCTAACGGGACAAAACGCTTGTAAATACCTAGGTGAGTGCATGTGTTATTTCCTGGCCAAAATCCAAAAAACACCGTCCATTACTACAGAACTTTCCCATGTGACTAATTTTTGTCAGCAAACGTGAAAATAAGGTTGCGGTGCAGCTTTTTGTTTAGCAGTGAAAAGCATCATTTGATGCTTTTCACCTCAGAAACCACAACTTTCTATTGATTCTTCTATACAGTATATTAGTACAATAACAGCAAAACATTCTTCATGGGACCTGTCTCCCAACACTACGTACGTACCAGATAGCTTGACGCGTGTTGTGATAGGAAAATAAAGGAACAAAGGGGAGCTAGTCTTTGATTAGATGCATGCACACCGTATGATGATGAGCACAATTATTCAGCCAACATAAAAGTACGGGACCTGTTGGATCATGGTTCCACCATTCAATTGAGATTTTCAAACACATAATTTAGAAATTTTCAAACACATTATTATATCTTGTAGCTAATTTAATTTGATAGTCTTTGCTTAATTTCTAGGAATAAAAATTCAAATATGAAATAATCTTGCCAATTACTTTTTAGAATATTAAAAATTTCGCTTTAGAAGTAAAAGAATTTCAATAATCAAAAAATATTTTATCATTCAATACTTTATTCACTTGAAATAAGGTATGGGTGTGTGTGTGTATTCCATTATATTTACTAGAAAGTACCGGAAGCTCAACCACTCAATATATTTTTTTTCCTTTTAGGCAATACTAAAAAAACAAATTTGAAAAAAAAATTAATTAGCAAATGCAATTTCAAATTTACAAAGGTTGCAAAGAGTCATTAAAATTTTATATAAATATGTTACGACTCTTGGATGTGAACCAAGACCAATGAATCATTTTGTAGAAATGCATGTGCGAAATGATAACCGTTGGAAAAGGTGTAAGAACGTATGGATAGTCGAGCTCAATATTTTGTGGTATGTTGGATGCAACAATTTCTTTTCTAAAGTTATTATGTTTTTGGATTTTCTGACTTTTCTTTAAGATATATATAACAACTGGTTAAAAGAGAGATACAAGGTGATCCTTAAACCCATTCGAGACTTGATCTAGATTTATGGTTGAAAATAGGATTGTCTGATGGACGTAATAGAAATTGGATATACAGTATCCCAAACACTGCGACCAAGGACTTGTAGATGACCAAAATGTTATAAATGTTGAAGCTCACAATCAGTTTCCAACACTTAAATTGCAGAGTTAGAGTCAATTTTAAACTAATGAGTTGAAGTTTGGATAACCCTTCTTGCTACTAAAACAAAATGACTTACTAGTTACTACTAAGACGACTAAACTTCACCAATTGAACATGAAGCTGAAATCACATATGGATGATACATATGTTCCCTCTTACTAGTCCCATAGTCTTGATAAATTTGTAATAAATATTTTAATTTAATTAGTATATATTCGAGAGAGTTGACAAATAATTACTACAAATATCACTACCATTGTTTAATCACCAACGATTCCATTCTTTCAATCACATTTCATCGGTAATAAAAAAAAAGTCATTAATGGAATTATATCTCGGTAATATGTTAAAATTGATGATGAAAATACCAGTAGATTAACGAGGGTAATTTTTTTTGGCGTGTTTGGTGTGTCTTTTATGTTTGTAAACTTATCGATGATTATATTATCAATAAACTCATTGAAAAAATAGGAATTACCAATGATAAGTCTTCCGATAAATGATAACTATGTGTAAGCTCGTTGGTAAAATTTGTACCAACATACATAAAGTCTAACTAATACTAGTGACCCAAACCAAATCTTAAAAATCCATTATGAACTAAAAGGTTATTTAAATCAATTTCACTAACAAAAAAAACCAACTAAAATATATTTATTTAAATTAGATTTGTTCAATTTTAACAAATATGAAACATATATAAATATCTTACAGATATATTTACATAAAATTTATCATATTGCCCAACTACGTGTATTCCACTATACATATATATTATGTAATTTTGGAAACATCTTACTTTAATATGTATATATTTACCAAATATAAACATGTTTTATATGTATCAATTTTTCTATTCTAAATATTGCGATTTATTAGAATAATACAACAATTCGATGGATTTTTTTTTGTTTCGAATATTTGCCTTTATTTTTTTTTCAATTATAGTGATGTTGCGTATAATTCTAAGTCATTTAGAATTAAAATAATCAATGTATCAATTAAAAAAATCTATTAGAACACATCATCAATTCCTCGTTATAGTTTCTATACATTGTTTAATAATTATTAAACAAAATCCTAGGTATGGAATCTTGTCTTGGAAAGTCCTTATAATAAAGAATTAATTAATTAATACTTCTATCGTCATTATTGCTTCGAAGACCCTACTTGACATGTACACGGGCGAGGGATTTAAGGGCATCTAATGAACTGTTGACCTTTAGTAAAGTGCAAGTTAGGCTGGTATTAAATACCAGCCGTGAGAATAAAATATTTATTTTTTTAGATTTTAATTATATAATTATTAATATAATAATTATTAAAAAGTATATATTTATTAATTTTAGAGCTTATGGGATTAGTATAAATATATATAAGTTAGTCCAGATATTTAAATTAATAAAAAAGTATTTTAAAATAAAAAAAATAAGTTTTTTTTAAATATTTTTGAAATACAAAATAAAATAGTACCGAAGAATCTTATAAAAATAGCTTTGGGTATTTTAAAATGTAAAATAATTTTTGATGTTAAAGAAATATATACATGCAGTTCAACAACATCACTTTAAAATTGAATTTCCCAATAAGAAAAAAAGCTTATAGGATAGGAAATGAGTAAGAAAATAATAATAAAAATTATATACTAAACCAATCAAAATTCTTAACTATATATTATTTGATTAATTATCCATCAAGTTACCGATGCAATTGAATAAATTTTATTTTATTTTTTTACTATCACTCCTTTCATTTATTTATAAGCCTAAACAATTCTAAACCAAACCCATGGCTGCGCTACGTTTGCTAGCACACCTTTTTCTTCACCACACACGTGTTATTCATTTACTCGCTAATGTTTACCAAGTCAGCTTTTCTCACCTGCCCTTTTACCCTAGTCGCCACCCGCCACCTACTGCCTCATCTAGATAAATTTGACTACCAATAAGATGAAGCCACGTAACGGTCGTTCTTCATTACTGAATTTAAAGTACAATTGGGAGACGTGAAGCAAGAATGTCTTAGATCACGTATCCATTTTCTTGGTAGAAATAAATGACACATTCATACAAAACACGAGGAGTTATACCTTCCCCCCCTATCTTCTCAACAAACTGTAGCCGGAAGCAGCTATAATTAGAAATATTTATGTTACGAATAGCGATTTATTTTTTTTAAAATTTATTTCATTATAATAAAATTACTATTTTTTCTTAAAAAATCATGAAAAGTCTTACATTTTAAATCAGTAATTTGTGGAATCAAAATTTGATTAAAATGGATTTTGAATTAAATTTAATTTTATAAATTTGAAAACAATAATAAAAAATAATAGTTAAACCCCAGCTTATATATTAAGAATGTTCTCAAAAATACGTTTTCTTTTATAAATATTTTTCGTTGTAAATGTATTAAAAAATATATATTTTTTAAAATTCAGCACATTAAAATAATTCAAAAAAAACAATTTTTTTTTTTAAAATCAAATTTTAACACAAAAACATATTTCAAACACCTCGTCATCTTATTAATTATTTTTTTCAAAACAACAATTTTTTAACAAGTCATTAATGTAACCGAGATTGTATTAAATTAATATTTTATTTAATTTCAAGTTTTCGGAATCAAACTGTGAAACCAATCAAAGAAACGTATGAGTTCTACTTTATTAAAATAGAAGCATAGTAAGATATTTCTTTTTCTTTGTCAAGAAAAAAAAAAAAGAATGGTTGCTTAACGCCACCCCAAAGCCGAGATCCCCAAACTCTCCCACGCAACCAACGACAAAACAAACCTCCCCACCACCACCATACGTAGAGACACCTCTACATCCATCTTTATTTTTCTCTCTCTAACAAACCCCTCACTTTCTGATTTTTTCTCTTTCTCTCTCTTACCCAAACTCCCACGCAACTAAACCTCCAACAGACAAAAACTAACTCCTCTTTATCTCACAATGAACTCCCCTCCCCTCCTCCGCCTCCGCACTCACTCACTCCTCCTCTTCCTCATCCAACACCGACACGCCACCCTCCCCTCCGCCGCAGTCTGCCGTGCGCTACTGTTAATCCAATCTGATGACTTGAGTTTGAAAATAGAAGCGGCGAAAGAGATAAGAAGGTTAACCAAAACTTCTCAGAGGTGTAGGAGGCAGTTAGCTGATGCTGTTAAGCCACTGGTTTGTATGTTACGAGTTGGTGATGATGACTCCGTTGAGTTGAACGAGTCGGCTCTCTTGGCTTTGCTTAATCTTGCTGTTAAAGATGAGAAGTATGTGATCCTTATCTTTCTCCATCTTTGTGTGCGATTATTTTGGTAGTTTTGTAATTAAGTTGGCTTTTAGTGATTTTTCTCTCTCATGTGGTTTTGGATTTTTTTAATTGAATTGTGTGTGTTTTTCAATTACTTTAAAGTGGTTTTTGAGATTTCTGATATCAAAATAAGTTTCTCGGTGTTTTCCTCTGTTTTGTGGGCCTGTTTACTAATTAATTGGAATTACGGGGTTTGTTGCAATTTGTAGAGATAAGATTTTATTTTTGAACTTGTAGTGGTTGAATTTACATTTTACAAGAGTCAAGGTGAAACTCGTTTAAAATTTTATGAATTCTGAATTGTGAAAAATTGATGTTTTTTTGTAAAATTAATTCAATTGTTAAAATTTTAAGAGGGCTTAGAATTTAGATTCTGTTTTGTCTTTAATTTGAATTTATGAGTATTTTGTTATGAAATTTGTAGTTTACGAATCTATAAGGGCTTAGGTGAAATAGTTTTTGTTTTGGGTATTGTTGTAGAATTATCATAATTGATTGGTGTTTGTGGGGATTTTGACAAAGATTGGTTCTTTGCTTGAAGTTGAAGTTGGATGGTGACTCTGTTTCACTTTCTTTTACTTTTAAGATAAGATTTTCCTTGGATTCCTCAATTTTTCATGCTAAAAATCTATGCAGCACTGTAAGCATAAAGAATCTATTCTTTTTCTATGGTGGCCTTTCTTCGCTCTTTTCCATTTGATTGGTTACTTTGGATTACTGGGACTACTTTGACATCTGGGATATTAGTTTATCCAATTTGAGGAGTTAGTTTATTTTGTTTTACGGGATATTTTAGAAAAGAACTATAACATGTGGAAAGAAAAGGCCACATTTAAAAATTGTAATTTCTGTTTTTCTGATTGTTGAATGATATAATATGGCTGTAGTAGTGCTTAGATATTTACTTGTTGGGGAATGAATGAAGGCTTTAGAAAGAATTCGATGCTTTTATGGTTGGAAATAAAAATTAAAATTAGAAGCTATTTGATTTGGGGTGGGGGTTGATTCACATGTTGATCTTTATCTTTTGGCCTTTTCACTTTTTCTCTTTTCTTTTTATGAAGTTATCATATGATAATTATGGGTTCTTGGTTTGGTGGTGGGCGAGGAGAGGTTGCATAACTTCTTGGAGAGGAAACTTGTGTTCTCTCTCTGTTTTTTTTCTTTTAAAGTATTTCCTTTTCTACATGTGCTAATCTTTATTAGTAATGACTGCTGGTGTTACTCTTTTATAATCCTAATTGAGATTTATCTTCTCACTTTTAGTATGTTGAATATATTGGCTTTGGGGTGTAATATGAGGAGGGAAATTGAATAAACAATATGAACGAATTTAATTATGGACTTAATTACGTCTAGGGAGTTGATGTGAGAAAAGGAGATAACAGGATAAATTTCTCCAGGAGAGAGAGCTGCTTGGTTCTCGTGCATGCTATGTCCTTGTACTTTTCTAGTGTAATCAGCTTTCTTAATGAGCCTGTATTCTGCAAGATTTTCTGCGATAGGATACTGATATCATTTGAATCAGTCATTTCACTGGTTGTTTTGCACTTGGATTGGTAGATATCATTAGCAATTGGCCCTATGCTGCTGTCTTTTGAGTTTGAACAAGGAAAATCTTACATTATGGCGCTACCATTTAACACCATCTTGTCTTGGGGGTTTAAAAGGTCTAATTTGGTTGACTCTGTGCTCATAGGGCTCTTATTCTTCTACACCTTAATTACGCTTGAAACAAACTCAAATTCATTTGGAGTCTTTGCAAATGAGAGACATGCAAGTGATGGTGTAGGAGTAAGGTTGTTTACACCTTGAGTATGCTTGAAACAAACTCAAACAATTCATTTGGTTGGATAAACTAGTTTACGATTACAATTTTAATCTTTTCCTGTTGCTTTCTTTTTTCCACATGAATGTTTTCATGGTATTGCTTCGTTGTTTGTATGACTTACTTTGTGACAATGTCTTCAAGGTTGAAGCTACTTGTAAAGTATGATTTTTTTGGTAACAGATTTCGTTGACGCTATTAATTCAGTAGTGATTGATTGTGTATTTTCTCTATATTTCTCTGCCTGATCTTGCAGGAACAAAATCAGCATTGTGGAAGCTGGAGCTTTAGAACCCATAATTAGCTTCCTTCATTCACAAAATTCAATCTTGCAGGAGTATGCACCTGCATCTCTGCTCACTCTATCCGCTTCTACCATTAACAAGCCAGTTATAAGTGCTCGTGGTGCCATTCCTCTCATTGTTGAAATCCTCAGAAATGGCAATCCACAAGCCAAAGTGGACTCTGTAAAGGCTCTTTCGAATCTTTCAACACACTCCGATAATCTTGACATAATTCTCAAAACAAATCCAATCCCTGCCATAGCTAGTTTACTAAAAACTTCTAAAAATCTTCAAAAACAGCTGAGAAATGCTGTGCTCTCATCGAATCATTAGCTGGTTTTGATGAAGGTAGAATTGCATTAACATCCGAAGAAGGTGGAATCCTAGCTGTTATTGAAGTGCTTGAAAATGGGTCTCTCCAAAGTCGAGAGCATGCAGTCGGGGCATTGCTCACCTTGTGTCAGAGTGATCGCTGTAAATATAGAGAACCAATTCTCAGAGAAGGTGTGATCCCTGGACTTCTTGAGCTTACTGTTCAAGGAACGCCCAAGTCTCAGTCAAAAGCTCAAACACTGTTACGCTTGCTGAGAGACAGTCCATACCCAAGATCTGAATTTCAACCAGACACATTAGAGAACATTGTGTGCAACATCATCTCCCAGATAGATGGAGATGAACAATCTGGTAAAGCAAAGAAGATGCTGGCTGAGATGGTGCAAGTTAGCATGGAACAGAGCTTGAGACATCTACAACAGAGGGCTTTGGTATGTACACCTACGCCAAAGGACCTCCCTATCAGTAGTTGCACTTCTGAAGTATCTTCAAAATGATTGTTATGGCCATCAGTTTTTACTTCTTTATTTGTGGGGTTTGTGAGATAAGTTCTCCTCATAGAAAAGAGGGGAAAAAAAGTACAGTGAAGAATGCCAGTCCAGGCCGTTGTCTAGGTATCAGGTGACTGGTGAGTGCCAATAATCTGGAAGCTTTACGAGGTTGAAAAATATAGTTTTTGTAGTTTCAAAATCAAAGAAACCTGGCTTGTATAGTAACTATTTCACCAATTGTTATACAATCAGTAAAGTTTCCTCTCCCTCTATATTTGAGCTCAGTCCTTATCTTATCATCTGCAGTGTTGATTCGAGTAGTCCTGAAATCAAACCATGTGCCTGACCAAGGATAGAATTCCTTGATGATGACATTGAAATTGGTAGCCGACTAGGGTGACTTATGATTCAAGATTCGTGGACATGATGTCAGCATCAATCCACTGCATGTTAAATTGATCTTTGCTTCTGTTTGTTCCAAAACTTTCCGGACTTGACTCCTCTGGCTTCTCGGTTTGCTCAAGAATTTTTGGAATCTTGGTAACATGATTTCTTGACAAGTTAGGTAAGATAGGGAAAGTAATCTGCTAGGAATGATGGAGGATGAGAATCGTAGTGAAAGCGTTGAATGGTTATTACCTGTCTATACCTACTAAAGCAGTCGTATCCCTCACAACAATTCTTTTGTTTTCATCGATTTTGGGCTGTTGGATGTAAGTTTGAATTAGAACCTGTCATTCATTTTGTTGTTAGGGTCTGTTTGGTATAGCGGTTGCGGTTGTGGTTGTGGTTGAAAAAATTGAGTTTTAAAAATGGAGTTTGCAACTGTGGTTCAAAAAAAACAGTTAAGTGTTTGGTTAAAACTGTGGTTGAGTTGAAGGTTGAAGAAAAAGGAGTTTTGGTGTTTGGTAAACAAACTTTACAAACTGCTTTTAACTTGTGAAATTACTTAAAAGGGTATATATATATATAATGTTTTTTAAATATTGTAAATTTAATAATTATAATAAATTTATTTTATCAATTATTTTTTATCCCACTTTTCTCTCTCGTTTTTTTAATGTTAATTAAGAAATACATTTTTGTTTTGTTTTTTAAGTTATTTATTCAAGATAAGTTCAAACATAATTAATTAATATACACTTCATTACAAATAATTCAATCAAATTAATTACAAATTAAAATTTATAGCATGTAATTAAGCTAACTGGATTTTTTTTTATTGATTTAACATAATTATTTTTTTGTGCTAAGTATTATAATTATTATAATTAATAATAATAATTATTATAATTAATAATACTATAAAACCCACCTCCCACCCGTCCCCACCCACCCCAACCCTATCTTCTTCTCCCACACAACCAGCCGCTGGGTGCGATTGTCATCCCCAAATCAGCCTATAATCTTCTTCTCCCACACAACCACCCTGCCCTCTCCAGCCAGCAACAAAAAAATTGGATTTTCTCCACCTCCCGTTTACTCCACTCTCCCTTGGCCCTCTCCAACAACAAAAAATTGAAGCATATCGTATCTAAGGACCAACCACAAAAACTAACCGATTTTTTAGAGAAAGGTTAGAGACGGAGGAGGCACAGACGAGAAGGAATAAAATTGGATTTTTTTGTGTTTTTTTTATGAAGAGAAGGGAAACGCGAGTGGTTGCAGAAGGATGAAGAGACGGGAGGCTTAGGGACGAGGAGTTTTGTTAGATGAGAAGGGAGATGTGGGTTGTTGTAGAAGTTGCAGAGGAGAAAAAAAATTGAGATGGAAGGTTGCAGACGAGAGGATTTTGCTTTTCAACGGTTACTTTTGGCTAAGGTTCTTTTCGGGAAGATGAGATGTTTTTTTTCGTTTAATCAAAACGGAGTCCCGACCGGCGTTTGAAAAGCACCTCCTAAGTGCTTTTCTTGAAACGCCGTTCGGGACTAAAAAAACCGTGGGTCCCACTCATTTTAAATGACGTTTTGTTGTTACCACACACTGAACCTTCATCCCAAACGGCAAACGGTAAACGCACTGGTATACCAAACGGGTGCTTAGAAAATGATCCACCATCTAACCATTGCAGTCAGGAGATACTGTTAAGCCTACATTCACTACTGCCATACCCCTTCTCAGCCATGTTGACTTCAAACTTCAATTGAGACCGATTGAGCCATACTTTCAAACTTTACCCCAATTACTTGATGTTATGTTGTATAGGAGAGATTAGTACAACTTGGATAAAAATAAAAGAAAAAAAAAACAAAATAGCAAATTGTGAAGGGAAAATAGCGAATTGTCTATGTTAATAGGAGTCAAAACGTAACATCAACGTTGGTATAATTGAAATGCACTTCTTCTACAAAGAGTTTACCTTAAATGAAATTTAGGTCGTGTTTGTTTCCTGAATTCATTTTCCGAAAACCACTTTTCAAATTTTTCGTGTTTGTTTGCCTTTCGAAAGTTAGTCAACGGAAAACACTTTCCAATCAAAGAAAAATTTGGTTTGGTTTTCACGAAAATGTTTTACGAAAAATTTGTGCGGAAAAACTTTCCGGAAGTTGTGAAAAATTTAGAAATGTCATTATTTGCTGATTATATCAAATTTGATCCTCAAACTTTTGATTGCTATATATAATTTGTTTTGTATATTTATTTTTCAATTCCATCTTTTAAAAATTATTTTTTATATTAATTTTGGTCCTTATTTTTATAATTGCTATTTGTTTTTTTCTTATCATTTTTTATTTAAATTTTTTATCTATCAAATTTTGTCCTTATTTGTTTTTATTGTTACTTATTTTATTTGAAATAATTATGAAATGTTAATTATTATTATTTTAATTTATTCACCTTTAATTTTTTTAATTTTTTAGATTTGATCTCTATTATTTTAATTATTATTTATTTTATTTGAGATAATTTATGAAATTATATTTTTTTTAATTTCATTCTCATTCAACTTTTTAATTTGTAAGATTTGTTCCTCATTATTTTAATAAACTTGAAAAAAAATTAATTCATTAATAAATTATTTTCCAGTTTATTTTTCATAATACAAACAAATACTGGAAAGTGTTTTCCAGTTCCTTTTCCATAACACTGCCAAACATCGAAATTCACTTTCCAAAAGAAAACTATTTTCCAACAAACAAATTGGGCATTTGAAATGCAGCAAGTGGGATGGTGCAAAATAGCTATTGGTGCTTTGGTTTCTGTGATGGGATACACATTTATGCGGTGCGGGAAAGAAAAATCAATTTAAGGTTAAAAATGATTTAAAAAATATTTTTTTAATTAAGTTTTTAAGCATTTTAGATTATTTTAATGTTCAGAAATAATTTTTAAATAAAAATATTTTTAAAAACAATCAAATCAACTATTAAAAACAATGGATAGAGTCAACTCCAGCATCTTCAAAGTCCAATCTTCCGTTCTTTCTTTCTTTCAGACCTTAAAACGTAAGCCAGCGATCATATGGGTTGCTACCAGAGAAAGAAGCATTTGTCGATGATTGGGTTGAAACCGTCAGCACCCCTTCCTGCGGTGGTTGTTTTGCAAATAACGACACGTCGTGCGTTTGATACTTGGCTTCTTCGAGGGTGTTTGGTATTGCGGTCGCAGATCGCACCACAAATTGATGTTTGGTTAACAAAAAATACTTTTTTTGTGCGGGACCCACACCAAATTATGTCCAAAACGCCGATTCAAAAAGCTGAAATTGATGCTTTGCGATTGCGATTGCGTTTCAAAAGTGCTTATCGCACTGAAATACATCAAAATGATGTTTTTATTTTTAAAAATCATTTAAAAATCAATTTTAAAATATGTTTTATTTAAAAATATATTATAATATTATTTTTTTATTTTTTTTAAAATAATTTTAATATCAATTTTAAAACAATAAAAAAATTTATTTTTTAAAAAATACTTTTAAAACAAAATGTGAAATAAGCACTAAACAAAAGGTATTGGGTTTTTTTTATTACTATTCAGAATTTTTCATCTTGAATTTTATTATTATTTTTCAGGCTATTATTTTCCATATATTTTGTTTTTCTTTCTCTCGTATATGTTAGTTGGATTGTTTTTTATTTTAGTAAAATCATTAAATCATGTTTTCTCTAAATTTGATTATTCAATTTAATGTAGTCGAATTCCTATAAAAAATGACATATGCAAATTAAAGTCATTAATAATAATAATAATAATTATTGTAATAAAGTTAACGCAATCTTAACGTTAACACAATCTCATCTTTATTATTCGTTCAATTTTTAATTGAATATGATTCTAAAGGGGTATCTGGGAGAAGTTTTTGAAAAAAAATGAATTTTTTTATTTTAAATTATTTTTTTGTGTGTTTTTAGATAAATTTGAAGTGTTGATGTCAAAAATGATTAAATTTACAATATTTACAAAAATTATATATATATATATATTATTTTAATGTAATTTCACAAGTTAAAAGCAATATGAAAATCTTGATAACCAAACATCCAAAACTGCTTTTTTTTCAACTTCTAACTCAACCACGCTTTAATCAAACACTTAACTGTTTATTTTGAAACACGGTAAAAGTACTTTTTGAAACCGCTTTTTCAACCTCAATCGCAAAAACAAAAGCAATGCCAAACACACCGAAGGAGTTGCCACTAGATTCGTTGTTGACAAGCAACGTCTGTATTATCCTCGACTAACCGACATGTTATCAATCCTGGTATGCTCTTTTAATCTGTTTCGTTTTTCGTTGTTGTACATTGTGATTATGATTGTTTTCTTCTTCAAAATTATTTTTAGTTTTTCAATGAGCTAACGATAGAAGGGTAATGTTTAAAAAGTCTTCAAGATATATGACTATGTGATATGATATAAAAAATCTACACAGTAGATCTCGAGTTGAAATTAGGTATGTATTATTTATATAAATTTAGGACAACAAAGATTTTATTCCTTCAGTTGGACTCATCAAAGTATATTTTTAGGAATGAAGTTTCCTCACATAAAAAAGTAAATCTTAAAGACATGTTCCCGTATATATATATATATATACACTCATAAGCGGTATACCCGCGCGATGCGGCGGGTTTTTTTAACTATGTAGAAAATTGATTATTTTTATATGTATTGTATTTTATTATTTGAGTATTTAGTTAGTATAATTTTATTTAAGAATACTGATATGAATTTTTGTCCTTCAAAAAATCCAAAGTCATTTTTCCTCTCTCTCAATATATTTTTAGGCGATAATATTAAATAAATATCAGATATATTAGAAATAAAAAATATTGTATTTTGTTTTTAAAACATAAACTTATTTTTTTTTGTGCTATAATTATTTTTTAATGGAAACAGGAAGTGACTTGTATATTTTTTAATTTGACTTGTAGATAATGCAAGTAAAATTGTCAATATTTTTTTGAGATGTTTTTTTTTTCCAGTAATATTAGATCTAAAATATTAAAAATGAAAACATTGGAAATTCTTATAAAGAAATAAACTTAAATAAAAGAGCACAAAATTAAATTTTGAAGCCAATATTTTTTTTATATAAGATTTATTAATCATATTATTATATTAAATATATTTAAGAAAACATGATATGAATTTCTGTCCTTCAAAAAATCTTAGGTCATTTTTCCTCTCTCTCAATATATTTTTAGGCGATAATATTCAATAAATATTCAAACATATAATTAGTTTTACATATTTTAATTTGACATAAATATACAAACATATAATTAATTTGACATAATTTCAATAATATATTTAATTTAAGGGATAATCTTAGGCTATTTTGTTCTCTCTCTATATATTCTTAGGCGATCATATTCAATAAATATTAGAACATATAATTGGTTTCACATATTTTAATTTGACATAAATACACAAATATATAATTAAAAAGTCAAAACACTGCAAATTTATTTCAAGAAATAAACTTAAACAAAAAAGCACAAAATTTAATTTTGAAGCCAATATTTTTTTATTTTATAAGATTTATTCATCGTATTATTATATTAAATATATTTATGAATACTAATATGATTTTCTATCCTTAAAAAATCGTGAGGTCATTTTTCCTCTCCTCTATATATTTTAGACGATAATATTCAATAAATATCTGAACATAATATTAGTTTAACATACTTTAATTTGGCATGAATATACAAATATATAATTAATTTCATATACTTTCAATAATATTTTTAATTTAAAAGACAAAATTGAATTAAACCCAAACATTGAAATAAAATAATTCAAAACAAAACCTGAAATTAAAAGAACTGGGACTGAAATGAAACTGAAATTCATAATTAATTTGCATAGAAGGATAGAATTGAAAGAAATCAAACTTTAATACCTAAAATATTAAGGATTTATAATAAATTTACATGGAAGGATGAAATTGAAATTAATCAAAACTTTGATACCAAAAATATTTAGAATTCTAGCCCAACCCGTAAAATTAAAAGCATGAGGACCGAATCGAAATTCAATACATAATCAATTTTAATTGAAGGATGAAATTGAAACAAATAAAACCCATTTAATAGAAATAAGGGCCAAAAAAATTATAACGCTCAGGGATTGAAATGAAATTTGATAAAAACAACTTAGCTGACGTCATCTAGCGCAGATGTAAGAGAGAAATGGGGGAGATTCAAACGACTATTGACACGTCTCCGGACACCATAGTGCCACACGCCGCTGCACCAGGGAGAAGAGAACATGCCTGAAAATCATTGTAGACGAAGGTTGTGCATTTTACGACGTCGTCTGACGCCGCATGCGCTTTCGAAAATGCGTGAGCGTTGAGACGAAAAAAAGTGGCTAATTATCGAGCGCCCCTCACCCCAGCGTGTGTTTTGTCCTTTCGAGAGACAAAATGATTAATGAACTGTTCAATAAATTAATTAAAAATAAAAGAACCGGCCAGACTGAACGGGATCGAACCAGGCCGAAACGTTCAATGACCGTCCAACCCCTGAAAATGGCGACGTTTTTGTCTTTTTGAGGGCTAATTTTGATGATACACTGTTCAAAATAGAAAAAAGAGGACTTACACCCACGAAGCACCGGGTCAAACCGCACATGAATAGTGAGTATGAGTCACGGTGCACATGAATAGTGACTAGAGTCACGATGAACAATAGTGAGTATGAGTCACGGTGCACATGAATAGTGACTAGAGTCACGATGAACAGTGTTTTACTGTTCAAAATTGCGTTATCTTTTAGGTGTAAAATATATATGAAAAAACTATATAATAGTCATATTGTTTGCTATGTAAACATTAGTAAAAAAAATACCGAATTTGAAATATTTATTTAATGCATGTGGTTTTAGGCCCCGTCAATGCCCAAGCTATATAGAGATCCGGTGAGTTCACTTTTTTTCTTAAGAAAATAAAATTAATCAGGTTTCCAGTTGCATAATCGTAATCATAAAACTTGTTTCATTATGTTTCTATAATCACACTTTCTTCGTCCCAAAATAATAGTTTGGTACGTAGGATGATAAAAATCATAGTCTATTATTAGACAGAAAAGGTTTTATTTTTTTATTTTTGAAATGGTTAAGTTCATAAATCTAAAAATATACAAAATACGAGAGGCATACCCTCAATCGCACAAGTCCGAAACTCAGATAAACAAACCAAAAAGCCAACAAGAGCAATAAACAAGTATATCGGAAAGAAAATACATAGAAAAAGACTGTAAATAATGAACAAACTGGTTGATTGATGATTTCAAAACCAATCCAATGGTTATTCAAAGATAAGCCCGGGAACAGGCTGTCCAATTAGAAATCCTAGAAACCAGTTGACCGATTCAAGCAGAACCTGAAACCGAACAGCATCTGGAAAGTAACCAAACCTCAAGTAGGATCACCACTTAACTGGATGGTTATGTTTCTTCGTATTACTTGGATAGGGGTTTGTCAATTAGGTTGCTAAAATCCCAACAAGGTCAACAGAGTTTAACTTGTCAATATCTTTTTCAAATTCAATCTAAATCATGGTTTCCAAGCCAACCTGTAAGAACAACTATGTATTTGTTATGTGTGTGATAATTTTTATTCAAAAATATATTAAAATTATATGAACTTCTTAAGATGATACATTGCGATATGCATGACAAGGAATAATAATTTGGATTGGACAATGGAGGGCTACTTTCATTATTTGGCCCCAGATCCATTGGGACTCAACGATGAAATGAAATATATAATTTAGTAATTTCATTTGCACTCATCTTCTCTCCTATGATTTTGGATTCTTTTCTTATGATCCTGGTGCGATACGATATTTGAACTATGAGGAGATTCCTCTTGCCCCCGAAGCTGCTTCTGTTGGACTTGAAATCAGAGTTACTGGAAATGATAGTTCTGAGAAGTTATATATTTACCTCCTCACGTTTGAAGTTACTCGTCGTGTTTAAATGCTTCGTTACAATTGTGAAGCAAAATTTGAACTATTTTGGTTGGAACTTGGCACATATTTTGTCCTCGAGACAACAGATAGTTGATTTCTTCTTGGTGAGCAAATCACTTTCTGTTCTTTATTTTGGTCATAAGCTCTATTGTTTACAGGTTTTCATTTTGTCTGGTATCCTTGCTCGTTTGGATCGAAATGCTCCTACTTATAAAAAGTATGGTAAATTTATTCTCTTCATCTCTCTTCTTGGATGATAGTCATTATACATACATGCCTTCATCATTCCATTGTTGTACAAAAAAAAAACCCAGTTGTCCTGCTCATTTTATCAAGTTATAATTGTAACTTGATTAGGGCTTGCTCCCTAACATTGTAACTCCTTTTTCTCTCTTGTTCTGGGGTTAACTTTTCTTGATTATGCTAGATTCAATACTCCGAATCTACAAATGCACTGTCCGCACATTTATGGAAGAGGGTCATATTCAAACACATTTATAGCTGCAAATTTGAATGGAATGGATGATTTGGGCTGTGGTTTCATGTAATGTTTTAAAATTTAATAAACATGGATATGGTGCTAAAATTTCTGGCCTTAGGTTTACTGTGGCTGTTACTTGGCTATCCAGAGTTTTGAGCTATAGAGGAGCAATGAATTAGTAATCACAACAGTGTTTTAGTCTATGATAATATGTGTCGCGACGGCGATTTTTGACGCGCTTCGCGCCCCGCCATTCCCCTTTTTGTTTCGGGGAATAACGGCGCACGGATGGAAATATGGGGGTGTTTATGGTCGTAAAAATTACGACTATAAATATCAGGAGTCGCCACCTAGTATTAGGGTTACTAGGAACCTATTGGTCTGCGAGAGTCTCGGGTAAGGGGACTTGTTGTGCAAGGGGAAGACGCATCACCCCCAGTGCACCCTACCTAAGGTAAGCTGCATTGTTGTTTGATTGTTTATTTTCTAAATTAAAATTTTGCACCGCATTTTTCAAAGAAACAATTTTTATTTTTGTTTTTTTTTTGTCGGTGTACTTTACAATGTAATTTTACACCGCAGTAAAAATGGGGTACTTTACAATGTAAATTTACACCACGAAATCTAAAAAATGATTAATAAATTATCCTTTTTCATACACGGATGTACTTTACAATGTAAATTTACACCGCCAAAACAAAATAATTATTAAATCATTTTTGATATTTTGGCCGCCTTCCAATGGATAATTGTAAACCCGTTACAATATCCAAATTTTATTTTGAAATATGAAAGGAGAAACAAAAAATATGCAACATATTTTTTTATAAAAACTACAATGAGAAAAGCTTTGGAATCTGGCCTTATGCAAGAAAACAAAATATATTTTTTTAAATTTTTTTTTTTAAAATAATATATTTTTATTTTTAATTTTTAATTTTTTAATTTTTAATTTTTATTTTTTTTTATTTTTTTTATTTTTTATTTTTTTATTTTTTTATTTTTTATTTTTTATTTTTTATTTTTGAATTTTTTTAAAAAAAATATATATTTTTTTTATTTTTTTATTTTTTATTTTTTTATTTTTTATTTTATCGAGTTGAGTTGTCGACTGGTGGGCTAACGACCCACTCGATTTAGGTTGGGCTTCGACCTCATCTGGGTGGAAGCCCGATGGATATTGAGCTGACAGCCCGCTTTTCCTTGACCAAAAAAACAGAAAACAGAAAACAAAATCGAAGAAGAAGAACAGTGCACATGCACTGTTCATACAAAATTTAAAACATCAACGAGAGGGTTACCTGAGGATACCTTCGTGTAGAGGGGATCGAGGTGATCCTTCCTGTCGTCGTAGTTTTGAAAACGGAGACCCGTGGTGGCCGGGAGGAGGGCTGGAAGTCGCTGAACTGTTGCTGCCTTTGTCCTCTGTTCTTCGTGCTCGTCGCCGGAGAAGAAGGGAAATGGCTCGCGTGGTCTCTTGTTGCTTTTCTGAGGAGGAAGCTTTTGGTTTGGTGGCGCACGGTGGTCGGAGACGGAGGCTGGAGCGCTGGCCGAGAGGTGCTGCACCTTCGTTTTTTAGAGAGAGAGAGACATGTCGGGGAGAGAGAGAGACAGGAAATTTGCACTTATGGTGGCTGTGGCGGGAGCAGAGGTGATGAGGGACAGATGTGTTGACAGTAAGATGGGGGAAAGGTGATCGACGATGGCTTTTTCTTAAGCCGAGAATGAGAGAGACGGTGATGGCTTTTTCAAGCCGAGAACGAGAGAGGGACGATGATGTTTTTTTCTAGCCGAGAACGACGATGTGTGAAATTTCAAGGGGAGAGTGCTTTCTGCGTGATCTCTTCTCCTTCTTTCCCTCTCTGTCTCGTTTTCTCCTCTCTATTTTTGCCCTCTGTATCTTTGCTCTTCTCCTCTGCTCCTCTTCTTTTCCCCCTCCCCCTTCTGCTTGGTTTGCATGGCTATTTATAGCCATGTCACAGCGCTTGTAACACTGTGGCCACCATAGCATAAACAATTGATAGTGCTTGCTTTTGACTAATTGTTGAATTATTGTAGGTAAAAATATGATTTGGTCCTTCCATTTGCGTGCCTTTTTATTTTGGTCCCTGCCTTTTGTTTTGTACAATTTGACCCTCAATTGAGCATTAAATTCTCAATTGTCTTCAATTTGGCCCCTAATTTGCACAATTAGCTTGAAAAAAATTCAATTGGGTCTCCCAAAATTCCAATCTTCTAAATTAAACCCAAATTAAATTCAAGAATTTGATTTTTTTTCAATTAAGCCCGAAATAAAATTAATTTGATCAATTTAAAGCATAATTAAGTCCTTGCACTTAATTAAATTCTTTAATTGGACCCTAAATTAATTCTCAAACATAATAATATTTTGAATTAGCCCATGATTAAATCAACTTGGCTTATAAAAAATATAATTGTGATTTTTGACTTAATGTTTAGCTTGAATTTGTATTTTTTCTCATTTTTGGGCACAACAGGGATATGATTAAGCTCAACAAATATTCAAAATTTTCACCACAATTTTTCTAACAACCCCGATCTCTTTTATTTTATTTTTTTTATATTTTTATTTTATTTTAGGAGTCACCCAAAATTGGGTGATGACAGTTGCCCCCCTCTTTACAATGCTTACGACTAAAGTTTTTTAAAAAAACTTTAGATAGTAAGCGTTGTAAAGAAAAAGAATGGTGACGGTGGTCTCATTGTTATGGGTGACCTACCCAGGTGAAAATGGTGAAGGTGGTCTCATTGTTATGGGTGACCTACCCAGGTGAAAATGGTGACGATGGTCTCATTGTTATGGGTGACCTACCCAGGTGAAAAATGATGGTCGAGGGTCCGAAACGCACTTTCGAAGATGGGGGGAAATAGGGCATGAAAGCGCACTATTGTGATCGATGGTCGAGGGTATGAAAACGCACTCGAAGATGGGGGGAAATAGGGCATGAACGCGCAGTATTTTGATTGAGGGTCGAGGGTATGAAAACGCCTCGAAGATGGGGGAAATAGGGCATGAAAGCGCACTAAGTTCTGGAAATAGATAGGACTTAAAAGTGCACTATCTGAGTTGGTTGATGGCTAGAAAGCACATTCAAATAAGGAAGGAGATAGGGTTAAAAACACTCTGTCTGCTGAATGAAAGGCTCATAAGTGCACTTAGGGAAGTGAAAATGATGAGGGCTCAAAGGCGCACAGAAAAATGATGAAGGTTTATAAATTACAATCCCTTCTAAACATTTTCTAGATTATCAGCGGGGAGATGCAATGCATGATGACATTCCAATTAGGAAAGAGATAAAGTCGAAAAGCATGCTTAAGGAAGTGCAAATGGGTGAGAGCTTGAAAGCGTGCACACAAAATGATGAATGAAGGTTCATAAATTACGATCCCTCCAAAATGTTTTTAGATTTTCAATGGGGATGCAATGCATGATGATGCATGTATACTTACCTAAGAGATATAGGTCCCCTTTCTTCTTCCAGATTTTCTTTTCTGGGACTTGGACCCCTGGATTTGACGACTTCTTGCTTCTGCATACTCAAGCCGCAACTTGTGATTTTGACCACTGGAGATGATAGATCTTCTTGAGATTGATCCAGATTCTTTGAAAAGGAATTATGGAATCAACTTCGTGATTGCTTTTTAAATTGCCCCCTATTTGGTCATGCCCCAAAAATGTTTTGGGTTTCGGTATTCTGCGAAAGGGGTTGATCATTTGCAAAGATGGTGTTTTCATGTAGGATTTTTGGAATTTCGAAGTCATTCCAGCACAAAAACCATTTTGATTGCCCTAATTGGGTGAGGTCACGCCAGTGCTTTAGGCTATGAGTGTTTGCACAAAAGAGATGGCTATTTGCAAAAAATATTTTCATGAAAAAAAAAAATTTGGAATTTCAAAATCATTCCAAGCACGAAAACCATTTTGATGTTTGTTTAACAAGCTTGTTCTCGAAAGAATTCAAGTGATCTCATTGTCAAGTATTATGTTGACTTTGACAAGAATGCAAAATGATATTTGTAAGTCTTGTATGTCATGAAGGTTTCGATGAGTTTGTGAAACATTTGTAAGGATTGTTTCATATGGAAAAACACTGCTTATCGATCCAGATAACTCGTATTTGATCAGAAAGGGCTTTATTAGGCTTGTAACGTAGGCTTAGGTTACTGGCTACGAAAAAAATGATATTTATAGGCTCAAAACGTGTTTAAGGGTTTTTTAGACTAAGGATCACTTAGTGCTTACTCTTAGAACTTCACGTAGCCCTCATGATTGATTTGCATAGTGACTTAGCATACCCTCCATTATTGGTTTGGGCTTTGACCTTGATGTGCCCCCTGAGTATCGTTTGGGCTTTTCATTGGAATTTGGCATTGACGTCGTGCTGACTTGACATGCCTAAGTATTTGTTTGAACTTTCTATGTTGTCATGTCCCTCAATATTTGCTTTGTTTTTTTTTCACTGTTATTTGGCATTAACATTGTGCTGACTTGACATGCCCCCCAAGTATATTTGTTTGGGCTTTCTATGTTAGGTTTTTAGTACTACCAAAGTATTGAATTGCTTTGCTATAGTATACTAAAACCCTTTTTTGTGTTTATGCCCCCCAACTTTCTTCGGGTGTCACTTGTCATTGAGGACTTTTTTTTTTGTACTTGCCCCCCAGTGTAGGGTGTGATCCTTGTCAGGGTTAATTATCAAGAAGATAAAATTATAAGGCTCAAATAGGGACTGCAAAGGATATTTGAGACTTTGTGACGGCATATCAAAGATGGCCTTTCGTCATTTCAAAAACATGTCATCTGAATCAATAAGCCTTGCTTTTCCATGCGAAACAAGTTTTTTTTGATTTTTCTGCATTTTTTTGAATTATTTGTTTGGCTAAGAGATTAGCTTTATTATGTGGGTGTTGGTGGTATGAGATCACCTTTCAATGAAATCCGTTGAATTCTCAGAACACATTTGTTAAACAAAAATCAAATTGGCATTCATTTTCGTACTAGACTTTGATCTGCCAAAATTTTTCATGAAATCCTGGGACCATGTAGAAAAAGAGGAACACCAAAAATTCATGGCCAAATTTCAATTTCATTAGATGTCCTGAGTGATACATTAAGCATAATATTTCTTCACAACATCAGAGTTTATAGGTCTAGGCAGATCTTCTCCATCCATGTCAGTTAAAATTAAGGCTCCCCCAGAAAAAGCCTTCTTCACTACATATGGTCCCTCATAATTTGGCGCCCATTTACTCTGGTCCTCTGCTACTGACATCTTCTTTAATACCAAATCTCCCTCTTTGAACACCCTTGGCTTGACCTTCTTGTTGTAAGCTTTTGCTATTCTGCCTTGGTATAACTGGTGATGGCAAATAGCTGCTAATCTTTTTTCATCAATTAAGTTTAACTGTTCGAACCTCACCCTTGCCCATTCTGATTCATCTAACTCTGCCTCTTTCAAGATCCTTAGTGATGGAATCTCCAGTTCTAAAGGTGTGACTGCCTCCATTCCATATACTAAAGCATATGGGGTTGCCCCTGTAGAAGTTCGCACAGTAGTGCGATATGCGTGTAAAGCGCATGGTAGCATTTCATGCCAATCTTTGTAAGTCACAACCATCTTTTGGATAATTTTCTTAAGATTCTTATTAGCTGCTTCAACGGCTCCATTCATCTTTGGTCTATAAGGAGAGGAATTGAGATGCTTAATTTTCCACTTGGTGCACAGTTCGGCAATCAATTTTCCGTTAAAGTTCTGAGCATTATCGGTCACCATCCTTGCGGGTAGACCATAACGGTAAATCAAGTCTCTTTCAATGAACTTCTTGACGACCTTTTGTGTTACATGGGCGTAGGAATTAGCTTCCACCCATTTAGTAAAGTAATCAATTGCCACCAAAATGAATCTATGTCCATTACTTGCCTTCGGGTTAATTGGTCCTATGACATCTAATCCCCACATGTCAAATGGCCATGGTGAGGACATGTTGAATAGAGGTCTTGGAGGTGTATTTATTTTATCACCATAAATCTGACACTTATGATATTTTCTAACATAAATCACGCAATCTCTTTCCATAGTCAGCCAAAAATACCCAGATCTTTGCATTTGCCTTGCCATTGTATGACCATTGGCATGGGTTGCACAAATTCTTTCGTGAACTTCTTTTAAAGCTTGCCCAATTTCTTTCTCATCTAAACACCTGAGTAAAGTTCCATCGAACGACCTCTTGTATAGGATTTCGCCATCCAAGTAGAAATTCGCGGCCATCCTCCTTAAAGTCTCTTTATCTTCTTTAGAAGCGTCTTGGGGATATTCGTGGTGTTGGATGAATCTTTTAATATCACTATACCAAGGTTCCCCATCTGGTGATTCTTCGAGTGTGCAATAATGGGCTTGATGATTTCGAACCTTGATGTTGATTGGGTGGATTTCTTTTTTAGCAACAATTTGTACCATTGAAGCCAAAGTTGCCAAAGCATCAGCAAACTGATTTTTATCCCTGCTCATGTGAGTGAATTTGACCTCTTCGAACTCACCGGCTAGTTTTACAAGGTAGTTTTGATAAGGTTTCAGCTTTTCATCTTTAGTTTTCCATTCTCCTTTCACTTGGCAAATAATCAACATGGAATCCCCGAAGACTTCAAGTTTCTTAATCTTGAGCTCTAAAGCGACCTCTAAACCAATGATACATGCTTCATATTCAGTTGTGTTGTTAGTGCATTCGAATTGCAACCTTGTTGAGAAAGGGTATTGCTTTCCATCCGGGAAATTATTACGGCTCCAACCCCATTTCTCGATACATTTCTTGCTCCATCAAAATAGAGTGTCCACCACTCGTTCGCCCCATATCATCCCTAATTTCTAGTATGTTTTCATCGGGAGATCGAAATTTAGAGGCTCATAATCTTCCACGGCATGATCCGCAAGATGGTCAAGCAACTATCATCGCCCTTTATGGCTTTCCTCGTCATAAAAACAATGTCATATTCTGCTAACAACACTTGCCACCTTGCTATTATGCTGGATAGATAGGGCTTCTCACAGATGTACTTAAGTGGATCTAACTTAGAAATTAGCCACGTGGTGTAGTCCAACATATATTGCTCGAGTCTTTTCGCTCCACACCAAAGCACAACATAGCTTCTCAATCATGGGGTACCTAGACTCACAATCGTTAAACTTCTTGCTCAAGTAGTATATAGCTTGCTCCTTTCTTCCAGATTCATCATGTTGTCCCAACACACAACCCATGGATGTTTCTGTGACCGTTAAGTACAAGATTAATGGTTTCCCTGGCACTGGAGGTACTAACAGTGGAGGGTTTTGTAAATATTTCTTTATCTTGTCGAAGGCCTCTTGACAACTAGCATCCCACACTCCAGGATTTTTCTTTCTAAGTAAGCGAAAAATTGGTTCACATGTTGCCGTTAGCTGGGATATAAAACGAGCTATATAATTCAAGCGTCCGAGAAAACTCCTTACTTCCTTTTCTGTTTTAGGCGCGGGCATTTCTTGTATGGCTCTAGCTTTATCCGGATCAACTTCTATTCCTCGACTGCTCACAATAAAACCCAGCAATTTTCCTGTCTTTACTCCGAAGGAGCATTTGGCAGGGTTCAACTTTAACTGATACTTTCGCAATCTCTCAAATAGTTTCCTCAATATCTGCACATGATCTTCATCGATCTTGGATTTAGCTAATATGTCATCCACATAGACTTCGACTTCTTGGTGCATCATATCGTGGAACAAAGCCACCATCGCTCGCTGATATGTAGCCCCAGCATTCTTCAAACCAAATGGCATCACTTTATAACAGAAAGTTCCCCAAGGTGTGGTAAAGGTGGTTTTCTCTTTGTCTTCTTCTGCCATCCTAATCTGATTATAACCAGAAAACCCATCCATGAATGAATATGTGGCATTTTTAGCGGCGTTATCCACCAAGGTATCTATGTGAGGCAATGGAAAATCATCTTTCGGGCTCGCTTTGTTCAAATCTCTATAATCCACACACACCCGAATCTTCCCTTCTTTCTTGGGGACCACAACCATATTAGCTACCCATTGAGGATAGTGAACGACCTCTAGAAACCCTGCGTCCCATTGCTTTTGTATCTCTGCTTTAACTTTTAGGAGCATATCTGGCCGCATTCTTCTGTTTTTCTGTTTTACTGGCATGCTTCCTTCTATTAAAGGGATTTTATGCACGACTATATCGGTATCTAAACCAGGCATTTCTGCATAAGTCCAGGCAAAAATATCCGCATATTCATGCAAAAGAGAAATCAACTTTCTTCTTTCTTCCGTTGTAATAAGGGTACCAATTTTTAATTCCTTTTCTCTTGCTCGGTTCCTAAATTGATGGTCTCAAGCTCTTCACATAAAGGTTTCCAAGTTTTTTCAGACTTTTCCACCAATTTAGCAAATTCCTTTATATCTTCCTCTGCCCATTCTTCATCATCAAGTACAGTGACACTATTGAAATTTGGCCAATTATTCTTAGTGTGATAGTTTTGTGAGTGGTCGGAATTTTCAGCACTCCTGAAAGTGTAAGGTGTGTTCGTGTAAGAGTGCGTAATTGCAAATGACAGGTCATAAAAATGCATGATCTTATAAAAAGAGTGCTCATTTGACAAAGCAAAACCTTGCGGCATCGTGAGCTGGATTACCGTCAAGGTCAAAATAAGTTAAAACATGGACATGATCAAACAAAAGCAATTACTTTTTAAACACAATAGGAGCAGGCTCCATCTTCCAATTCTGGTGCACCTTTCCTCCAACTATTTTTTGCACAAAAGTCCTTGCGGGAAGCTTGTCTTCATCGTGAATAGATATCTGTGGAAAATCTGTCTCTTCCCCTGGGCATTCAAGAGTGCCAATATGCAAATCAGTTATGCCTGACTTGATCTCCTCAACTGAACTACGAAAAGATACTTGGAGTGGTGGGAGGACGATCTCTTCTTCTTTTAACTCCCTTCCCTCAATTTTTGTCATCCTTGCTTCTTTCTTAGCTTGGGCAACCCGCATATAATCTTCTTTTTTTGGCTTATATCCCAATCCGAACCTCTGATCTGCACATTTCAATTTCATCATATTGATTCGTTCCGGCATTCCACTTATGGGATCATATTGAAAGGGAATCCCATTCCTTAGAAAACACTTGGCAACCATCTTTCTTGCCTCTGGGATTCTTGGTTTCTTTAACACCGTGCCCTCACGAACCCAGTCTGCATTCACTATTTCGAAAGCATGAATATTCCCATCCCTACAGTCATTTGCTTCTATAAAAGGTACAGCCACATTCTTAATCATTGAAATTGTTTCCTCTGCTTTGACAGTAATCAACATTCCATTTATAATATATTTCAAACATTGGTGTAGTGAAGAGGCTACTGCTCCAGCTGCATGTATCCATGGCCTTCCTAGTAATATACTGTAAGATGGATGTATATCCATTACTTGCAACGTCACTAGGAATATTTGTGGCCCCACATATAATTCTACTTCCAATGTTCCCACTATTGGTCTTGGCGATCCATCAAACGCCCTTGCCATCATTGTACTCGGCTTCATGTGCGATGCATCAATAGGCATTTCTTTTAACATGTGTCTTGGTAACACATTCAATGCAGAGCCATTATCAATTAATACTTTTCCAATTAAAACATCTTTACATCGTATTGTGATGTATAATGGCTTATTGTGCCCCGTACCATCAGGATCTACTTCATCTTCAGTAAAATACACATAATTTGAAGCCTGGATTCTCCCTACTAAATGCTCCATGGTCTCTGGGTTAATGTCCTGAGGGACATAGGCCTCATTCAATACTTTTT
The DNA here is from genome assembly GCA_032356905.1 of Salix exigua. NCBI lineage: Eukaryota > Viridiplantae > Streptophyta > Magnoliopsida > Malpighiales > Salicaceae > Salix > Salix exigua. The sequence goes on from CM063591.1 coordinate 5,086,420, forward strand.
GCAAAGCTTTCCGATGAGACTCGGAACTCAATATCAAGGAAAATAATGATATCTTAGCAGGGGTCTTCTTGAGTTGTTCCACCACACTATATTCACTATGCTTCATCAACTTTAAGAATTCATTGGTCTCTTCTTACATTACGGGTTTATTTATTTCTTCGAGATACGTCAACCACTTCTTTCCCTTTAATTCTTCTTAACTCCTCCGGGGTACAACATCTACCACTTCGAGTCAAGCCTCCAATTTCGAGGCAAAAGATGAGTTGTTGTCCTGCGCCCGAGATGAATGCCCATAATTGTGTGGCATGGCATTATAGTCTTTTTATCGATGGCGATGGGCTTGGTCAAGACTAACTTGGGTAGTCCTCCCGGAGTGAGTTGGATCCGACATACTTCTTTCTTTGACATTTCATCACGAGATACTTTATCATCCGTAATTGTCTCTACCGAAGCAAACCTCTATTTATCATTTTTGTCATATTTTCATGGAAGCCTTGACACCGACTAATATAATGACCCTTCTGGTTATGATATTTGCAACATCTCATATCATCATATTTTGCATTTGTCAGCATTTGATATATTTTTTCCATTGGCACCTTTAAACTTCTGGAGGCTCGATATCCAACATATTCACCGATCCATCGCTCGAAGCATGACTAGGTAGTGGATTAGTGCTTATATTTGGGGATCCTCGAATGTTATCCATCCAACTTTAATTAATTGGAGGAGCTTCCTTTTAAAAGCAATACATGTATGGATGCTCGTGTCCTCGCGACTCTGCATGGTATTCACAAGTGAGATCCGGTTTATACCAATTGGGATAAGGCGGTTGCAAGGGTGTCAAGGGTACAGGAGCTACATGCCCAATACTTAGTAACTTTTGGTATATCTCATTCAAAGGTAATGACAATGGGGGTAACTGTTCCTGAACTTCTTGATAGCTCTTTTTGGGGAAACTTCTGACTTGGTTTTTTGGTAAATGTCCAACTTGGTTCTCGGTTTTTTTGGTAGAGAATGGAGAGTTGAAGTTTATGTTGGCAACTTGAGATGATGAGGGGTTATATTTTGGAAACTGGGTGTTCTTGCCCTTATAACCACCTTCAATATGATCAACGTCTTTTCTTTTTCCTCCGAAACCCTTCTTCTCCATAGGTACAGAAATTCTCCCATTCTTTATTCCTTGTTCTATACGCTCTGCCACGGCTACGGCATCTGTAAATTGTTGTGCCGAACTTCCCATTACATGCTCGTAGTATGGTGCTCTCAGTGTATTGGCGAATAGAGTAACCATCTCTTTATCTAAAAGGGGAGGGTGTACTTGTGCAGCCAGGTCTCTCCATCTTTGAGCATATTCTCTTATGCTCTCTTTTTCCCTTTTTCCGAGGTTGGACGGACTAGTTCTATCAGGAGCGATATCCATATTATATTTGTATTGCTTAATAAAAGCATCAACCAAGTCTTTCCAATTACGAACTCTAGTGTTATCAAGCCTCATATACCAACTTAGAGCTGCTCCACTCAAACTATCTTGAAAGAAATGCATTAATAATTTCTCATCATGCACCACCTCCGCCATTTTATTACAATATGACTTTAAATGTGTGACGAGGCATTGTGTTCCAAGTATACTTAATGGACTCGAGAACACGAAATTTCTTTGGTATCACCACATTTGGGACCAAACACATTTCTGCGGCTCTTATTGGATCATACAACTCTGCTCCTTCAATGGCCCTTATCCTAGCTTCCAATGTCGCCATTTTGTCTTGATCAACACTGTCAGATGACTGTGTTTTATGGGACTCATTTGCAGATATTCCACCAATCGGTGTTGGTAGGGGTGCTGGTGCGGTTACTTGTTCAAAAGCAGGATTTTGTTGAGGATTCTAAACCCCTTCTCCAATTATTTCATCAGGATTATTTACCGCTTGTGTTTGAGTAGTTGTCGGAGGTCTAGTTGAAGGACCCTCGCCAGAGGCATTTCTTAGTGTCAGCTCAAGTAGACTAGCGATGCGAGCTACACTGTCTTTTAAAGCGTTCAACTCTTCTTGGAAGTGAGCATCTTGATGTGCACGTTCTTCGTCTTCCATATTTCTTTGACGGAGACGAGTGTTGTAAATCCTAGGAGGTGAATTTCTTCGGGGACCTATATTTCAACCTGAGGATGATATGCGTGTTATTTATGATGAATGAATGTATGCATGATGATTTTTATTTTTGAAAAACCAATCCATGACTTCCATGCCGGGTAAAATCCATAGATATCTTGTAGAAGCTTTGCCCATATGCTTGAGTCAATTGAATAATACACACTTGTCAAAATGCAAAGAGGTGGAGCTTGTCCCTTTCATTTATCAAAATACAAAATATTTACTCAAATGCTACTCCTCTATTAGCTACAAACTTAACAAAAGAGGAGAGTTCATTCAAGTACATTTCATATCTGCGAGCACTGCCACCGATTCTAGTAGCTTTTACACATAATTCATCAGCCTTTCTAGCCACTATATTGATAAGTTTATCAGTCTGCTCTATCTTGTGATGGAATACAAGATTATCCTGGCGCAACATTTCATTGCAAGCGGTTAATGAGTCATTGTTTTTCTCTAATATTAGAACTAATTTTTCAAACTGTTGGGTTTGATCTTTAGCCCTTTGTAACCTTTCCTGAAGCCTTACTGTCTCGGAGTTCAACTGAGCCTCAATTTTGGTGGTGCATTCCTGCCATTCAGTGCGTTGCTCTTGCGTTATCCTTAGGTCCTCTTCCCGAGCTTCTAGTTCAGCTTGTAGAGTGGAAACATGATTTCTCAGGTCATTTGCCATGGTTAAGTATCTTTTCACGTCAGACTCGGCTATCCTTCTTGCCTCCAACTCATTTTCTGTCTGAACTCGGTACTGGGCCTTTAATTCTTTTTCTTCTTCAAGGACAAGACTAGCCACCCTTCCTTTCTCCTTCTCAGTTTCCCATTTCATCTTGTAATGGTCCCTTTCTTTCATTATGGAGGCTACCAATTCTTGGTTCGCATGCTCCCTATTTCCAGATGTTGTCTTCAAATTGACCAATTCCTTTTCCATCATTTCATATTTACTTATCCGGTCATTATATTGAGAACTTATTTCTTCTAGCTGCTTTTTCTCTTGGATTAGCTTGGTGAGCTGCTCTTCTTTCCTTTGCAACTGACAATCCACAGAAACCCTCATTTGTTCTTCTTCTAGTAGTTGTTTCTCGAGGAATTTCTGACTACTTTTGCTGCGGCTGAGCTCAATCCTTAACTTATCTAATTCTTCTTGCAGGTCCCTTTCGTCAACCCTTTTTCTTTTAGTTTCAGCAAAGACGGGTGCTTTATCTCGTACCAGGCTTTGACTTATGATGTTCTTCCTCCATGCCAGGTAACCAGGGCTAACAGAAGGCTTATTTGGATGAGACTCTCTGTTAACTAACATAGGTTGCTTCCAGTCCTTTTTAATTACTTCCAGCTCAGCCAATGAGTTGACTTCTCTGAAAGAACCCACATATTCAGTCAATCCTTTAGTTCTCGGCACATACTGCGTTCCTCCAAATTGCCTGGTTACTAGGGAGGGGCAATAGCTAACATAACCGGTTAAACCAATTAATGGGACCCATGCTTTACTACCGCAACTCATTAGATAAGTTGAACTTCCTACCCAAGGTGCTTTCCATCTGAACTTACTTTCAGGAAGTGCTCGGTATTTCTCCACCCAAGCTTTTTCATCCAGGTCCTTCCATTCTTCACTTAGAATTCCACCAAGAGGCCTCATGTTGAACCACCAGAAATTATTGAAAACTTCTCTGGGGGTTTCTAAATGACTAACAATCCACATAAATAATAAAGGGATACAACACCGCATCGCCCCTTTTCCATGCATCCTGCAATGGTTCAAAGACAAGATAGTCTCGGCCAATATAGCTGAAGAGGGATTATTCTTTCCCTGTTCATATTCAACAAAAGCACTGGCTGCTTCTATGCTAATTATCCCAACAGCTTCTGAAGGAAATAAGATTAGACCAAAAATAGCAAAAGCCACCAATCGGTACCCTTCTTCTCCAAGTCTACCTTTATCTTTACTTGCTTTCAACTTGTTCTCAATCGCTTTCCATTTGAAATCTCCAGAAGAAGTCATATATTGGCCCACTTGATCCAAGCATAGAAGCTTAGCGACCTCTTGAACTGTATTCTTGATTCTCTGTCTGAAATAAACTTTGTGGGGGTTGTGGGGAAAATTCAAGATTTGAGCATATTCCTCTATGGTAGGAGTCATGTCAATATCCCCAAAGGTAAAGCATCGGTAGTTAGGATCCCAAAAGTGCATAAGGGCTTTGACTGCTGATATCTGAACCGGAATCCTCATTAGGTGACCGATTCTTCCATATTTTACTTCAAACAATGTCTCATCTACATACCCCATAATGGGCATCAACCTTTTTACATTTTCTATGGAGAAGTGGATTTTGGTCATGTGTGGCAATCCATTGATTTTAGCTCTTGGGCAATCTCCCTCAGTTATGTGTGTCATCTCGGACCTTTCCCCGTATTCCAAAAAACTCATGGAAGTCATGGTCTTAGTTTAATAATTTCTGCAAATAATGATCAAATTATTAAAGATACTACATCCTAGGTTCTAGGCTATTACATGCAGGGTAAGTTGTTCTATCTCGGTCACAAAGGGTCTATGAAGCGCCCGGTGACCACCTCACGTGAAGGTAGTATGGGAGTTTACGAGAAATGGTTGGGGCACAGTGTGACCGCCATTATCAAGTAAACACTCAGTTCATAGTTGGATGTTTCACGAATCTGAACCCCGACTGAAAGTCATGGGGCAGACCGCTAATCCCCACCTATCTTAAAATTGGGTTTATACAGGAAATTAAAATGCATGTTGACATTAATTTAAATTAAACGTTATGCATGAATTGAAAAATAAAATGCATGCTAAAGTAGTAAAAATGCAAGTTAAAGCAAGTAAAAAGAGTGCAAAAAGCAACTGAGAAATAAACAATCAAACAATCAAAGCTCAGTCCCTATCATCTTCAGTGGAGTCGCCATCTGTCGCGACGGCGATTTTTGACGCGCTTCGCGCCCCGCCATTCCCCTTTTTGTTTCGGGGAATAACGGCGCACGGATGGAAATATGGGGGTGTTTATGGTTGTAAAAATTACGACTATAAATATCAGGAGTCGCCACCTAGTATTAGGGTTACTAGGAACCTATTGGTCTGCGAGAGTCTCGGGTAAGGGGACTTGTTGTGCAAGGGGAAGACGCATCACCCCCAGTGCACCCTACCTAAGGTAAGCTGCATTGTTGTTTGGTTGTTTATTTTCTAAATTAAAATTTTGCACCGCATTTTTCAAAGAAACAATTTTTTTATTTTTATTTTTTTTTGTCGGTGTACTTTACAATGTAATTTTACACCGCAGTAAAAATGGGGTACTTTACAATGTAAATTTACACCACGAAATCTAAAAAATGATTAATAAATTATCCTTTTTCATACACGGGTGTACTTTACAATGTAAATTTACACCGCCAAAACAAAATAATTATTAAATCATTTTTGACATTTTGGCCGCCTTCCAATGGATAATTGTAAACCCGTTACAATATCCAAATTTTATTTTGAAATATGAAAGGAGAAACAAAAAATATGCAACATATTTTTTATAAAAAACTACAATGAGAAAAGCTTTGGAATCTAGCCTTATGCAAGAAAACAAAATATATTTTTTTAATTTTTTTTTTTAAAAATAATATATTTTTATTTTTATTTTTTTATTTTTAATTTTTAATTTTTTAATTTTTAATTTTTAATTTTTTTAATTTTTTTAATTTTTAATTTTTTATTTTTTATTTTTTATTTTTTTTTAAAAAATAATATATCTTTTTATTTTTTTATTTTTTATTTTTTATTTTTTTATTTTTTTATTTTTTATTTATTTTTTTTATTTTTTTATTTTTTATTTATTTTTTTATTTTTTATTTTATCGAGTTGAGTTGTCGACTGGTGGGCTAATGACCCACTCGATTTGGTTGAGCTTCGACCTCATCCAGTCGAAGCTCAGATGGATATTAGGCAGTTGTCGATCCTGGTGACGACCAGTTTTCCTTGGTGCAGGTCGGGTCAACCCGACCGGACCAAAAAAACATAAAACAGAAAACAAAATCGAAGAAGAAGAACAGTGCACATGCACTGTTCATACAAAATTTAAAACATCAACGAGAGGGTTACCTGAGGATACCTTCGTGTAGGGGATCGAGGTGATCCTTCCTGTCGTCAGTAGTTTTGAAAACGGAGACCCGTGGTGGCCGGGAGGAGGGCTGGAAGTCGCTGAACTCGTTGTCGCCTTTGTCCTCTGTTCTTCGTGCTCGTCATTGGAGAAGAAGGGAAATGGCTCGCGTGGTCTCTTGTTGCTTTTCCGAGGAGGAAGCTTTTGGTTTGGTGGCGCACGGTGGTCGGAGACGGAGGTTGGAGCGCTGGCCGAGAGGTGCTGCACCTTCGCTTTTTAGAGAGAGAGACATGTCGGGGAGAGAGAGACAGAAATTTGCACTTATGGTGGTCGTGGCGGAGCAGAGGTGATGAGGGACGGATGTGTTGACGAGTAAGATGGGGAAAGGTGATCGACGATGGCTTTTTCTTAAGCCGAGAATGAGAGAGACGGTGATGGCTTTTTCAAGCCGAGAACGAGAGAGGGACGATGATGTTTTTTCTAGCCGAGAACGAGAGAGGGACGACGATGTGTGAAATTTCAAGGAGAGAGTGCTTTCTGCATGATCTCTTCTCCTTCTTTCCCTCTCTGTCTCGTTTTCTCCTCTCTATTTTTGCCCTCTGTATCTTTGCTCTTCTCCTCTGCTCCTCTTCTTTTCCCCCTCCCCCTTCGTTGCATGGCTATTTATAGCCATGTCACGATGCTTGTAACACTTGTGGCCACCATAGCATAAACAATTGATAGTGCTTGCTTTTGACTAATTGTTGAATAATTGTAGCTAAAAATATGATTTGCTCCTTCCAATTGATTGCCTTTTTATTTTGGTCCTCGCCTTTTGTTTTGTACAATTTGACCCTCAATTGAGCATTAAATTCTCAATTGTCTTCAATTTGGCCCTTAATTTGCACAATTAGCTTGAAAAAATTCAATTGTGTCTCCAAAAATTCCAAAATTCTAAATTAAACCCAAATTAAATTCAAGAATTTGATTTTTTTCAATTAAGCCGAAATAAAATTAATTTGATCAATTTAAAGCATAATTAAGTCCTTGCACTTAATTAAATTCTTTAATTGGACCCTAAATTAATTGTCAAACATAATAATATTTTGAATTAGCCCATGATTAAATCAACTTGGCTTATAAAAATATAATTGTGATTTTTGACTTAATGTTTAGCTTGAATTTGTATTTTTTCTCATTTTTGGGCACGACAGGGGATATGATTAAGCTCAACAAATATTCAAAATTTTCACCACAATTTTTTCTAACAACCCGATCTCTTTTATTTTATTTTTTGTTATTTTTATTTTATTTTAGGAGTCACCCAAAATTGGGTGATGATAATATGGAAGATTTTTCTTGGCTGTTCTTCAGCTCTTCATACACTTTCTTTTAATGATGTCTGTTGTTTGGTGCAGAGATGGTTATAATGCAAGTAAGCAGTTCATTAATGCTACCAATTGAAGGCCAAATTATTTGTGTTACTTGAATCATTATTGAATTCAGAATGAGGGACCTAAGCCCACAATAAAAGTGCATCATTTATTCCACATAAGTTCCTCTTGGGAAATATAAAGTTGAATAATATGGAGTCTCACTCAAGAACAAACTCTTCTGTGAATTCAACTCTGAAATCTTAGGATCTTAGCTATTCATGTGTTTGGTTTTTCATCATATAAGCTTTTGGACAAAACTCTACATTTCTTGGGCACTGATAATTAAATATGAACTGCTTAATTATTTCAGGTTGTTAGGGCATTGAGCTTCTTCAGAACTGCAAAGATACTCATGCCAATAAATGGGAGACAGTATCTGTACCTCGTGGTACACTTCAGGTATGTCGTTTATATTACTTCTAAAATTGTTGTGACTGGTGTTCCTTGTGAAATTGGGAAATGGAGGTTTTCTGCTCATCTTTAACCAGGAGAAACACAAAACTAATAGTGAACTCTTAAGTTTAATGTTCAAGTACTCAACTTATTTTTGTCTTACAATGTTTTGTCTCAACTCTTTAAAGCTGACCAAGTACTGATATGGTAAGGTTTTGCTGATAAATGTCAATACGCAAGCGTGCACGCTATGTAATCTTAAAATTAGTTTTCATTTATGGCCTTAATTCCTCATCAAAACACCATGCTCCATCGAGAAAGATCAATCCAATATTCTTGCTATTAGCAACATTGATGTTTTGGCTGTCATATATATTCTGTGTATAACATCTCCCCCTAAAGACCTCGTTAACAGTATGAGGGTGCATTTGTTATAGTGGGGCCGGGCTACAGTAAATTGTAGTCTCAAGACGATGGTGCGAATTTATTTGTCCTCATTAGTTC
>CM063591.1:5095478-5119151 GCA_032356905.1 Salix exigua
GGTCCTGAGAAAATGAAATTAAACCAATATTTGTTTGATAGCAAGGTAGAATTTAACAATAATATAAATTTAAATAGTGGATACAAATTTATCTGAAAATGTGACTATCAACATCTCTCTCACAGATACCAGTCGTTTGGTTGAAAAACGTAGAGTCACTTTCATATGCCGGTTAACGAGCCCATCTTTTATATATATATTTGAAAACATATATTGCGAGGAGGAGAAATTATTTTATTAATTGAGCCATTATATTAGTTGGGCACCATATATAACTACAGGTATTTGTTTTAGTATTTATTTTGTATTTTGTTGTCATAATCGGTCATGACTCCGAAACTTCTATGAAATGATAATATTAAAATTTGTATATTTAGCCCAAAAAAGATTGGGACCAGCTCTCTCTCTTCGATAAGTAGTTATCAGGACATGGACATGATGAGTGCATCTTTTCATTTTGCCGCCTTGATAGTGAATACGGGCGCCCGCGATATACTCTCGACATTTTTATCATATTGAAAATTAATTGTTTTTATATGTATTATATTTTATTATTTTAATATTTAGTTAATATAATTATAATTGATAAAACTTGTATAATTGAAATGGAAAATGGTTCGTGTGTTTTGTAATTGCAGATAACATAAGTATTTTTTTTTCGAGTTGTTTTTTTCTCGGTGATATTAGATTTGACACACTATAAAAAACAATTTCACGCAAATAAACTTATATTTTTTGCGTGCTATAATAAGTTATTTTAATGTTTAATTACTAAAATTGCAATAGATCAAATATGTTATAAATGAGTTTTTTGCATGATATAATTAGTATGCTTGCCCACGCATCGCCTTAGGGTTTTTTCTATGTAGAAAAATAATTGATTTTTTACATGCTGTAATTAGTTGTTTAAATATTTAATTAGTATCATTATAATAGATAAAATATGTAACAAATTAATTTTTTCCCCACCTAAAAGGAATAGTTTAATCGAAATGGGAAGTGATTCGTATATTTTTTAATTGTAGATAATTTAGGTAAATTTGTCAAAAAAAATTAGTCCTTTTTTTTCTTCAGTAATATTATATCTGACACATTAAAAATAAAAAATACTGTAAATTTAAGGAGAAATAAACTAAATTTTTTTGCATGCTATAATGACTTATTTGCGGTATAAAATGAATAGTGTAATCAAAACGGGAAGTGACTCGCATAATATTTTTCAGGAATAGTGTAATCGAAATGGGAAGTGGTTTGTATATTTTTTTAATTGTGGATAACCTAAGTAAATTTGTAAAAAAAAATTGAGTTGTTTATTTTTCCTAGTAATATTAGATTTAAAATATTAAAAATAAAAATATTGAAAAATATTTTTTAAGAAATAAATTTAAACAAAAGAGTATCAAATTTAAATAAAAACATTGTAATTTATTTTTAAAAATAAACTTAATTTTTTTATGCTATAATTTTTATTTGCAGTCTAAAACGAACAGTCGAATGGAAACGGGAAGTGACTTCTATATTTTTTAATTGTAGATAATGCAGGTAAATTTGTCAACCTTTTTTTTTTAGATGTTTTTTTCCCATTAATATTAGATCTACAATATTAAAAATGAAAACATTGAAAATTCTTGTAAAGAAATAAACTTAAATAAAAGAGCACAAAATTAAATGTTGAAGCGAATATTTTTTTATATAAAATTTATTAATCATATAATTACATTAAATATATTTAAGAATATTGATATGAATTTTTACCCTTCAAAAAATCCTAGGTCATTTTTCCTTTTTCTCTCTATATTTTTAGGCGATAATATTCAGTAAATATTTGAACATATAATTAATTTTACATACTTTAATTTGACATAAATATATCAATATATAATTAATTTGATATACTTTCAATAATATCTTTAATTTAAAAGACAAAATTTAAGTAAATCCAAACATTGAAATTAAATAATTTAAAACAAAACCGGAAATTAAAAGAACTGGGACTGAAATGAAACTGCAATCCATAATTAACTTGCATAGAAGGATATAATTGAAAAAAATCAAACTTTTGAGACCTAAAATATTAAGGATTTATAATAAATTTGCATGGAAGGATGAAATTGAAATGAATTAAAACTTTGATACCAAAAATATTTAGAATTGCAGCCCAACCCGCAAAATTCAAAGCATGAGGACCAAATTGGAACTTCAATACATAATCAATTTCAATTGAATGACGAAATTGAAACAAATCAAAACCCATTTAGTAGAAATAAGGTCAAAAAGCAACTTATAATGTTCAGGGACTAAAATGAAATTTGACAAAAAATAGCTTAACTGACTTCATCTGATGCAGGCAAGAGAGAGAAATTGGGGGGAAATTCAAACGACCATTGACACGTCTCCGTACACCACAGTGTCACACGCGCCGCACCAGGGGGAAGAGAACATGCTTGAAAAGCATTGTAGACAATGGTTTTGCATTTTCCAACGCCTTATGACACCGTACGCGCTGTTCGAAAAACACGTGAGCGTTGAGACAAACGGCGTGTTCGGCGATGCGCCATCAGTTGTCAGATGAAAAAAAAGAGGCTAATTATCGACGTGCCCCTCACCCCCAGGTGTGTGTTTTGTCCTTTTCGTGGGACAAAACGGTTAATGCATTGTTAAATGAATTATTTAAAAATAAAAGAACCGGGCCGGACGAACCGGACTGAACGGGGCCGGAAATGGTCAATGACCGTTCAACCCCTGAAAATGGAGGTTTTTTTTTGTCTTTTTCGGGGGCTAATTTCGTTAATACACTGTTACAAATTGAGAAAAAAAGAGGACATACACCCGCGAAGTACCAGATGAAATTGCACATCCACAGTGCACATGTGTCTTGGATAGTTATGCATTTTAGTATTTTTGTTAATATAAAAATGATGTATTATATGCTCTCAGATTTTTTGGATAGTTATTTTAATTGATTATTTATTGGGTAAAATTATTATATATTTATAAATTATTAATTGGATTTGAGGTATACTTACTACATATATAATTGAAGTATGTATTTGAAGAGGTAGTTGTTTACTTAGTTTATTTTTTGTTTCAATAAATTCTGGTCCTTAGGATGAGTCGTAGTTTTGGGCATGTTGTTATCTATTTTATTTTGTTACCCGAGTAGATAAGATAAAGCTAACATGTGTTGTTTTTATGTTTTTTTATTAGAGTTGTAGTCTTCAATAATTCTTGCAAGTTATTTATTTTTTTATCGTTGAGCTCTTGAGTTTACATCAAACCGATTCTAACAATTTGGTATCAGAGCCAACACTTGCCCTGAGAGAGGGGGGATTCCTGTGTTTTTGACTTCCACACATAGAAAAGTTTAAACATGAGAGTTTGAGAGATGTCGAGTGTAAGCACATGTCGATTTGTCCAAAGAACCATTATGTGCTTTGATGGCCATTACAATCATTGGAGTATGCTTATGGAGAACTTTTTAAGTAAGAAAAATATTAGAGTTTGGTCGAGATGGAATATGATCAACCACAAGCAAATAAAGTTCTGACAGAAGCACAACAAAAGAGGCTCGATTAGATGAAAATCAAGAATTTGAAGGTAAAGAATTATCTATTTGATGCAATAGACAAAATAATTATTGAGACTATCTTACAGAAGAACACGTCGGCACAAATCTAGGATTTGATGAAAAAGAAGTATGAAGGGAATGCTAGAGTAAAATGTTTAGTCATTCGAGCTTTAAGAAGGGAATTCAAGACTCTAGAAATGAAATCAGTTGCATGCATTATTGATTATTTAGTAAAGTTATGTTAGTAAGTAATGAGTTGAGATTTCATAGGGAGCAAATGCGTGATGTTACCGTTGTTGAGAAAATCCTTGGGTCTTTTGCAAACAACTTCAACTATATTGTTTGTTCTATCAAGAAATCTAAGGATACTGACACAATTATCATTGATGAATTCCAAAGTTCCTTGATTATACATGAGCACACATTTCACAAAAAAAATAGTAGAGGAGCAAGCTCTAAAGGTGATCACAAACGAGAGATTTGGAGTAAGAGGACGTGGCATAAACAATTATAGAGAAAGGGACAAGGTAGAGGGCACCAAGTCTTTAATAGAGCTAAAGTGGAATGCTAACATTGTCATTAACTAGGTCATTTTCAATATGATCGCCTTCCATAAAAAAAAGAGGCGAATTATGTTGAGTTGGAAGAGTATGAGAACATATTGTTAATGACATATGTAGAAGAACATGAAGCAATGCATAATGATGTGTGACTTTTAGACTTCGGTTGCTCAAATCATATGCGTGGAGATGTTAGTGAATTAGATGAGAGTTTTAGACAACAAGTAAAAATCATAAATATCTCCAGAATAACAATGAAAGGAAGAGGAAATGTCAGATTACAGTCTAATGGTTTCAATCTTATCATGACAACAATCTTATATGTGTTGGAGTTGAAAAATAATCTTCTAAGTATCAAACAATTACGGGAGAAAAGATTATCAATTATTAATCATAGTGGATTGTGTTATCACCCAGATAAAGGCTTAATTATTCAAAATGTTATATCCAAAAAATAGAATATTCAACCTGCTAGCCAACACACAAAAGAAGAAGGAGGTATGTTTGCAAGCAAGTACATAAGAACTCTATCACTAATGACATCATAGATATGACCATTTAAGCCATAAAGGTCTCAATATCTTACAAACCAAGAATATGGTACATGGATGGCCTCGTCCTCTTCCTAATACGTTGGCATGCAATAATTGTTTGAACAAGAAGCAACATCGAGAACCCGTTCCCAATAAAAATGCATGAAGGGCAAACAAAAAACTACAACTCATACATGCATATATCTATGGTGCCATGACACTGACATCAAATGACCAAAAAAGGTATGTCTTTATGACTTATTGATGATTTTAGTATAAAAACATGGGTTTACTTCTTAATTGAAAAATCAAAAGCTTTAAATTTATTTAAATGCTTTAAGAGACTTGATGAGAAGGAGACAAGGATGTATATCAAGTGTTTACACACTGATAAAAGCAATGAGTTCAACTTAGAGGAGTTCAACGAATTTAGTAGGTAATGTGGTATCAAAATGCAGCTTACTATTGCATACACTCTGTAACGGGTGAAATAACCAGATAATGATGAATATGATTCATTCAATGCTCTTAGAAAAAAGGATCTCAGAAACCTTCTAGCTTGAATTTGTGAATTAGACCGTGTATGTGCTAAACAAAAGTCCTACAGTGGTAGTAAAAAATGTCACCCCTAAAGAAACATGCTCTGGTGTGAAACCCACAATTGAACATTTTTGAGTCTTCAAGTTTATGCCACATGTTCACATGTTGAATGCCAAAGGAACTTAGCTTGATAACAAGAGCCTTAAATATGTGATTTTTTAATTTAGTGAGGAGCCTAAAGGTTACAGACTATATGATCTAGTGGCTAAAAAAGTGGTGACAAGTAAAGATATAGTATTTAAGGAAGATAGATAGTGGGAGTGGGACACTAGCTACAAGGGAAAAGTTTTGGTAGATGTTGAGTGGGGTTAATGTTCATGAAGATGAACGATAATTTTGAAGTTGCAAGTAAAGGAAATGAAGAAGTTGAAGAAAATGAAAATCATGCAACTATGAATGATGCACTTGTAGCAAGGTCTGATGCAAGGGAAAGAAGGGTCAGACATGCTCCTATTTAGATGGAAGATTACATCAATAATAAGGGATTATTAGAGGGATAAATTGAGCTCAATATGGCCTTTTTAGATTTTATAGATCCAATCAACTATGAAACGACAATGATGAGTTCGAAATGGAGATTGACAATGGATTTGAAGATTAAATAAATTGAAGAAGAGAAATTAGACTTGGAAACTTACTAATTTGGCAGTTGGTACTAAAACCATTGGAGTGAAATGGATTTATAAAATAAAGTTGAATGAACTGAAAGAGGTAGATAAATACAAGGCTCGGTTGGTAACCAAATGGGTATTCTATACATTAAGGGGTAAACTTCACTGAAGTTTTTACTCCAAAAACATGTATGCTTATAAGAAGGATGATAGTGGCTCTTAGAGCGCAAAAAGGATGGATGATCTACCAGTTGGATGTAAAATCAACATTTTTCCATGGTGAACTGAATGAAGACGTTTACATGGACCAACCAAAATGTTATAAAAAAGGAAGTGAACATAAGGTGTACAAATTGCACAAAGCTTTGTACGATCTAAAACAAGCTTTAAAGGCTTGGTTTAGATGCATTGAAGCTTATTTCATTAGTAAAGGCATCCAAAAGTGCTATAATAAATTTAATTTATTTACCAAGAGGAGCATTGCAGTAAAAACTTGATAGTGAGTATTTATGCGAATGATCTAATTTACATTAGTGATGATGGGGATATAATGTTTGATTTTAAGAATTCAATGATGAGAGTCTTTGCCATGACTGATCTAAGGAAGGATGATTCTTTCTTGGCAGAGGTACTACATAAACCAGATGGCATTTTCATTTGTCAAAAGGTATGCTACTGAAGTGTTTAAATGTTTTGGGATGTTTAAAAGCAAGCCTATAAGCAGCCTAATAGTGCCAAGTTTCAAATGAGTATAGATGAAGATGGAGTTGCGATGCATTTCAAACAAATGGTGCAAAATTTGATACCTCATAACAACTCGTCTAGATATAATGTTCAGTGTCAGTTTAATTAGTAGAAATATGGCTAAACCCACTGAACCTAACTTATAAGCAACCAAAAAGATATTGAGATGCTTAAAGGGCACTACCAACTATGGGATTTTATAAAAGAATGGAGAGGAAGATGAAGAGTTGCTTGCTTTAATGTATAGTGACCATGTAAGTGATACAGACAATCATAAAAAACATGTTGCTTATGTGTTTCTTTTAAGCTCAGTTGTTGTTTCATGGCTACCTTATAAACAACCCATTGATACATTATCAACCACTGAGGTAGAACTCATCGTTGTTGCGTGTGCCTGCTAAACAATTTGGATAAGGACAATATAAAAGAAGTTGAGTCATGAATAAAAGGGTTACACCATTATCATGTGTGATAATAGTTCAACGACCAAGCTTTCAAGAAAACAAGTTATGCATGGAAGGAGCAAACATATTGATATATGTTTATTTCTTGAGAGATCTTACAAAAGATGGTGTTGTTAAATAATTCATTATGGAACTGAGGAGTAGGTGGTTGATTTGATTTCAAACCCCTTAAAATTAGAAGCATTTCAAAAACTCGGGAAGATGATGGGAGTGTGTGAATATATTGATAAAATCTAATTGTAGTCTAGATATTAGTTTAAGGGAGGGTATGAAAAGGTTGTTGTTTACTTGGGCTATTTTATGTTTTAATAATCATGTTCTTTAGCTAATCTTTAGACATATTGTTTTGCATTTTATTTAGTCATTTACATAGTTAAGAATTAAGATAAAGCTAACATGTGTTGTATTTATGCTTTTTGTTAGAGTTGTAAATGACTATGAAAGCCAAGTTGAGTCTTCGATAATTCATGAAAGTTATTCAGTCTTTTATTGTTGAGCTTTTATGTTTGATTCTAACAGTATATGAATGTGTGTGTGTGTGTGTGTGTAATAGTGGATGAAGATTACTGTAGATTGTATTAATTACTGTTTTGCTCCTTAGTGCATTAAATTTTAACTCTTTGACTCAGGGGTATCATTAGACTTTTCCATGAGATCGGTTGACATTCTCTGATTGTTTGGAGATATTTAATTATTTTCCGTGTATTTTTGTACATTAATACTACAATTTTATCCCAATCAGCAGGCAACAAACAATTGACTATCCAAGGGTATTTTTGTTTTTTTACACTAATGTTAACAATAAAATACTATATTACCCTCAAATAAGACAAAAGCCAAGATTTGTCAATGGGGGTATTTCAGGTATTTCAATATTTTCTAAACAATACAAATACGAATATGCCTTATAAAAGAAAAAAAATCCAAAAGTTGACTGTAAGAGTGTTTAGATAATTTTATGTTTTATTTTTATTTTTTCTATAGAACATTGTTGGCACGTTTAACTGGCACGCTGATGGTTTTCTTCCTTACATTCTCTTTAGATGGTTTGTGCAACATCGTCTGAGGTTCTAGATATCCATTTGGTGTCTTATCAAAAATAATTTTAATATAATAATATCAACAATAAATCTTAAAAATAAAAAAAATATTTTATTTTTTAAAAATAAAAATCACTTTAAATTAAAAATAAATAAAAAATTTATCAAGCCACATGTAGACAAACACAGATAAAAAAATAAGAAGATAATAAATCGCTAACAATAGAAGATTCATTAAATATACATAAGAGAAAATTTCACTCTTATTTCACACTACCAAATCAATATTCACTATGTTTTTAATGTAACTTGTATTAATACAGAGAAACAAATAAAAAAATTAAAAATCAAAACTAAAAATATAAATATAAATATATAAATACAAATAAAAATAAGAACTATCATATCTACGACAAAAAATTAAAAGCATAAAAACTAAATAAAAAAATATAAAACGATAATATAAAACAAGACAAAAAAAATCACTTATTAAAGCGTGTGAGGGTGTATATACTTACATGACCAACCGCCCAACAAACCAACCAAGAGCTACTCCCATACCCTACCCTAGAAATTCAGCCATTAAAAACCTTCTGCTCTGCCATCTTATTTTCACCCCTTTCCTTCTCCTATCTTTGTAAACATGAGCAATGAAACACTAGCACCGGCAAAACTAGTCATCCCATGGAGGACACGGCTAGCCATTGCAGTCCTCTCGGTGGTCACAGATATGTCACGTCGTTCAGACGGTACCATAAACAGACGTCTCCTTAATCTCCTTGATTTCAAGTCCTCTCCTTCTCCTAACAAAGCCGTTGGCTCCGTTTTCTCTTCTGACATCACCGTGGACGCCGCCCGCAACCTCTGGTTCCGCCTCTACACCCCGGAAAATAGCGGGGTTGACGGTGGCGACCCTGCCTCTTTGCCTGTTTTGATATTTTTTCATGGAGGTGGGTTTTCTTTCCTAAGTGCTGCAACGAGTAAGTACGACGCCGTTTGTCGCAGGTTCGCACGTGAGTTTCCTGCTATTGTTCTTTCAGTCGATTACCGTCTTACGCCTGAACATCGATTTCCTTGTCAATACGATGATGGATTCGACGTGCTCCAGTTTGTAGACAATAATCGAGCCAATGGGTCACTGCCACCTAATGCCGACTTGTCAAAGTGTTTTCTGGTTGGAGATAGTGCGGGGGGGAATTTGGCCCATCACGTTGCGGTTCGGGTTTGTCGGGCTGGGTTTCAGAATGTTAAGGTAATCGGATTGGTTTCCATTCAACCTTATTTTGGCGGGCAAGAGAGGACCAGGTCCGAATTACAATTGGTTGGATACCCGCTCGTGTCTGTGGAACGAACCGATTGGTGTTGGAAAGTGTTTTTGCCGGATGGATCGGACCGGGATCATCCGGCAGTGAATGTGAGTGGACCGAATGCTGAGGATATTTCGGGTTTGGATTTCCCGAATACAGTTGTGTTTGTTTGCGGGCTAGACCCGTTACAAGATTGGCAAAGGAGATATTACGAGTGGCTACAGATATCCGGGAAAGAGGCTACCTTGATCGAGCATTCAAACATGTTTCACGCATTTTATATCTTCCCGGAACTAGTTCCCGAGTGTAGAAAATTATTCTCGGACGTCAGAGAATTCATTGACAGGACTGTCCAGGCTATAGCCTTACCAATCGTACGCCCTCCATAATATTGCGGAGTAGTTCACCATTGACGGCGGTCATGGGGCGGAGATGCCTCGGAATTCTACCATTATGCACAGTCACTGCGGGACAGTTTTAGCTTTTATGTTGGATTTATGTTTACAGTGATAGCAAGTTGTCGTTTGGATTCTAGAAAAAGGGCAAAACACCACAGCTGTCCGAGCTAGCTAAGTAGTTCTCTACTGCCACCTGTATCTTTCGGGGAGATAATAGTAATGTTAATATAATAATTTTATTAAATGTGCTCGTCGAAAAGATCAAACGTAATAATTCATTGGCTAGCCAGCAATTCATAGCCATCCGGCTTCCTGAGATAGTTTTTATTTCACCAGGTTCCCTTAAATTCGTTTGCCTAAAAAAGAATCAACAACAAAATATCAATTCAATTTTCAATTGAATGCCGGGAAATGAAAACAACAATATAAAACTAAAGCAGCGATCGCGGCAAAAAATATGTTGAAATAAACATACTCAAGTTCTTTTGAAACTCAACTTATGAGCCATACAATCAACACTTGTAATAAGAAATTGTAAACACCAATCATAATCAAAATAAATCATTTTATTGGCGAAAAAAGCAAACACAATTAAATGAAGAAAAACACAGCAACTATAAACTAAAATGGAACAACAACTCAACAAATAAGCCATTTATCATTATTAAACAACTAAAAATAAACCTAAAAAAGAACCAACAACAAAATATCAATTCAATCTTCAATTGAATGTCGGGAAATGAAAACAGCAATATAAACCAAGGCCAGAATTGCGGCAAAAAATATGTTGAAATAAGCATCCTCAAGTTCCTTTGAAACTCAACTTATGAGCCATACAATCAGCACTTGCAATAAGATATTCTAAACACCAATCATAATCGAAATAAATCATTTTATCGGTGAAAAAAGCAAACACAATTAAATGAATAAAAATGCAGCAACTATAAACTAAAAATGGAACAGCAACTCAACAAATGAGTCATTTATCATTAAACAACTAAAAATAAACCTAGGAAAGCATTATCAACAAAATATCATGTGAATTGTCAATTGAATGCTGGAAAATGAAAACAGCAATATAAAACTAAAGCAACAATCGCGACAAAAAATATGTTGAAATAAACATCCTGAAGTTCCCTTAAAGCTCAACAAATGAGACATACAATCAACAGTTACAATAAGAAATTGTAAAGACCAATCAGAATCGAAATATATCATTTTATCGGAGGGGAAATCAAACACAATAAAATGAAGAAAAACACAACTCAACAAATGGAACACCAATCCAACAAAGGAGCTATTTATCATTTGTAAATTATATTGCAGCAGACAGAATTTGCAAGAGATGAATCTATGCTCTAATTGCTGATATTTGGTGAACTCCTTCTTTACCGTCTCCTAAGTTACTATTTTACTTGAACCGACCCTTTTTTTGCAGCAACACCCTAAATGGCTAGCCTTCATCAATTATAATTTTTGATGATATAAAAAAAGAAATAAACCAAGAGTTAACCGTTGAAGCATGCAAGTGTTTACAGTAGGTGCACAGTTAAGAAAATGCAAACACAAACAAATAAAGAAGCGGAAAAAAAAACTTACCAATTACAGCAAAGCAAATTATGAGCCAACCGATGAAGGTAGCAAAAACCAAAACAAAGCACAACAAAACTGCACAACAAACAATCAGAACCCAATTAACAACCTTTTAACCAAACAATGGGGAATGAAATTGACTGAAGAAATCCTAGCAAACATGTAAATTGAAGAGCAACAGAGACAAACACAATGACACACAGTTGATGCAGAAAACAAAGGTCGAAAACAATGTAAGAGCCAACTTTAACTGAGAGAAAGAAAATGAAAAAAAAAAGAACGAAGAAAGACTGAGATATGAGGAACTGAAATTCGGAGGAAAAATAAAAGAACTAATTACATGGCAATTTGTGTCCTGAACAGAGTTGTGTTCTCTGTCCAGTTGATGTGAGTTGCGGTTCCCGAAGCTAACGTCCATTTCATTCAAGCTACACACGTTGTCTTCATTATCCAAGTGGCAAGGCTTGTCGTCGCCGCCAAATGCATCCAAAGACAAAAAACATAAATGAGATGAAAGGATGAGATGTTGTTTTCTGTACAGGACACAATTGATAATGATATTCATTAAATGCTCCTCTGGCATAGTGCAACACTGTTTTGAACCTCTAATTCGTGTTCTTGGAATTCCAAGCATGTTGACGCGCATTAAACCATACATGTCGAGTGAAGAGAATAACCACCCATTTATTCGGGAAACGACCCGAGTCTCCTTGCTGAAATTTTGACAAAGAGGCTCTTGGGAGAGACCTTAGTCCAAGATGTAGGGACGGGGCAACAAGCCCGAGAAGAAGGGTAGCTTTGGTCCATTATAGAGAAAAGCAATGCGTCCTTTCTTTGATTTTTTCAAGCTAGGAATGTAAACTCAAAAAAGGGTTCAGGGATCGTAGTTTGTATATTGGAAGGTTGTATGGTTGTGGCAAACACGGAGACCGGATTGTGGAAGGTTGTATGGTTGTGGCAGACACGGAGAGCGGAAAGTCTTTGCTCTGATTCTGCAGACATTTGGTGTTATTTACTTAATTCACTTTTGGGACCTGATTGAAAAAATTTAGGACTAAATCTATATTTTCACAGAGATAAGTGGTGCAAAATCAAAGCCAACTCTAATTTCCACCATCCCATAATGCCAAGTTTGAAAAGGTCCAGACACATGAAACATGGAGTGCCATGTTGCAAAAGTCCAGAGGCGCTAATTTGTTGCAAAGTTTGAAATGAAATGAGACGGAAGTTTGAAATGAAATGAGACGGAAGCTGTAGTGAACGAACCCAACTATGCATGAAATGGATTAACTAAAAAACTAAAAGGTGATTTTCTAAATCTGCAATCAAATTGCGCATTAACACGCAAACCTCTGTTTCTTAAATTTCTTTTAAAGCTAACAGATGCGCTGACTCAGCGCTACTTTTGAGGCTGAAATAATGGTTCTATTAAAGCTTGCGTGGATTATAATTTCTAACAAAAAACACCAGCTGACAGAAATAAGTGGCCTCAAAAGCAGCGCAAAGGCATGCACATGTTCTTTGTTAAAAGCAGAAAAATGAAAATTTAAAAACACCAGCTCATGGCCTTGGTATGATTATTTATTTTGGTTAATTTGCACGTTGAACAAAACCACTAAGAGTAAAAGAGATTATTATTTATTTTAAACAGCAATATAAATAGTTATCCAAAAAAAGAGTGACGTCATAAAATTTAGAATTTAAGTGGAGGGAGCAATTCTCTGTTCACCGCGAAGAAGCAAGCAGCCACTGCCCTTCACGTCTTCCTCACAGGTCAGCATCAGAGTTCCAATCATTCTCTCCTTCCCATCAACCACCGCAAAGGTATAATCTTTTTAAATTTAGCTGTTTGAATTCCAAGTAGTTGATAACAATGAACACATAAATGATTCCTTCACATGTGGGTGTTTGAAGCTATAGAGAGAGAGAGAAAGAGAGTAAGATCAGCAAGTATGGGTGATGTGAAGGAATCCGGTGAAATGAATACCAGTGAAAGGCTCGTGGGAATAATTTATGATGAGAAGATGTGTAAGCATCACACTCGTGATGGTGATTATCATCCAGAGAATCCCAATCGCATTAGGGTTATTTGGAAGAAGCTCTTAGCCAATAACATTCCTCAAAGGTTCTCCCTTTTTTACCTTTTCTTCTTCTTGGGGCGTAATTAGTATTAATGGTTTATGACTAAACTTCTTTTTATTGTTATTACCTTTGAATCTTTCAGGTGTGTGGTTTTGAAAGGGAAAGAAGCAGAAGATAAATATTTAACGGCTGTTCACTCTGAAAATCATGTTAATTTGATTACAAATATAAGCTCCAAACAGTTTGATTCACGAAGAAACAGGATTGCTTCAAAACTGAATTCAATTTACTTTAATGAGGGATCATCTGAAGCTGCTTACCTTGCTGCCGGCTCCGTTATAGAGGTATGTTTTCTTTTGTTATTAATATTTTGACGTATTTTTGGATACTTGTCTTTTGTTTAGTGTGTTCTATCTTATTTTTCATTACCGTGGAGATTTATTCAAAATTACACACAAAGATGACGTGTTTGGTAAGAGAAATTTCTATGAAATTAAATGTCCAACTTTAAGGTGGCTGTATTTTTCTGTTTGATTTCATAAGCTCTTTTAAAGATAATAATTGTAAGTTTAAAATATCGAGTGTTTCGAATGAATTCATTCTTAGGCTGACTATCATGTCCTGTTTTGCTTTACATTTGGCTTGCAACTTGCAATTTCTGTTCTGGATATGAAGCTAATTTTACTTCATTGAGTCGTGAATTATGACTAGTTTAGTAACAATATATTATCAGTCAAATTTATTTCTAATCATGAATATGTTTTCCACCAGCTTGCTGAGAGAATTGCAAAAGGGGATTTGAATTCTGGTGCCACGATTGTTAGGCCTCCTGGACATCATGCTGAACATGATGAGGCGATGGGTTTTTGCCTATTCAATAATGTGGCGGTGGCAGCGAGTTTTCTATTAGATGAGAGAGTGAAAACTATGTTTTGGCATTTACATATGTTCAAATTCTTCTTTATCCTTGAATCTAGTTTGTCTTTTTCAACATTTCATTTATACCTATTACCTATGAATATTACAGCCAGAACTGGGTGTTAAAAAGATTTTGATTGTTGACTGGGATGTTCATCATGGCAATGGAACTCAAAAGACATTTTGGAATGATTCTCGGGTCTTATTTTTCTCTGTTCATAGGTACTATATACATTTATGCTCTTAATTTTCTCTTCCATCATCCTTTTACCACAATCCCCAACTGACAATATAACCTTAGTAACATGTTGTCTATATGTTTATCTCTTGATTCTGATTTTTTTTCACTGAAGCATTTGTATTTTTTGAGTGGTAATTTTCTATGTTTGTCACAGATTGTTAGTGATATATCCAACTCCAGCTTTTTTGGAAGTGATTTATCAGGCTTTATCTTGTCATATTTTTTTCTTAGTTCTTTTTGTTGGGATGTTGACACTCATTTTGTAATTTCTGTGTGGTATGAATAATTATACTACTTGTATCTAATCATGATGATTATGTTGATTGTGAATTTAGTAGGTAATGTGGTATCAAAATGCAACTTACCATTGCATACACTCTCTAACGGGTGAAATAAACAGATAGTGATGAATATGATTCATTCAATTCTCTTAGAAAAAAAGATCTCAAAAACCTTCTAGCTTGAATTTGTGAATTAGACCGTTTATGTGCTAAACAAAAGTTCTACGGTGGTAGTAAAAAATGTCACCCCTAAAGAAACATGCTCTGGTGTGAAACCCACAATTGAACATTTTAGAGTCTTCAAGTTTATGCCACATGTTCACATGTTGAATGCCAACTTAGCTTGATATCAAGAGCCTTAAATATGTGATTTTTCAATTTAGTGAGGAGCCAGATAGATAGTGGGAGTGGGACACTAGCTACGAGGGAAAAGTTTTGGTAGATGTTGAGTGGGGTTATGATGACAAGAATGGCACAGATGATCATGAAGATGAACGATAATCTTGAAGTTACAAGTAAAGGAAATGAAGAAGTTGAAGGAAATGAAAATCATGCAACTATGAATGATGCACTTGTAGCAGGGTCTGATGCTAGGGAAAGAAGGGTCAGACATGCTCCTATTTAGATGGAAGATTACATCAGTAATAAGGGATTATTAGAGGGATAAATTTAGCTCAATATGGCCCTTTTAGATTCTATAGATCCAATTAACTATGAAACGACAATGATGAGTTTGAAATGGAGATTGGCAATGGATTTGAAGATTAATTAAATTGAAAAAGAAAAATTAGACTTGGAAACTTACTGATTTGGCAACTGGTACTAAAACCATTGGAGTGAAATGGATTTATAAAATAAAGTTGAATAAACTGAAAAGAGGTAGATAAATACAAGACTCAGTTGGTAACCAAGGGGTATTCTATACATTAAGGGGTAAACTACATTGAAGTTTTTACTCCAATAGCTTGTATGCTTACAATAAGGATGATAGTGGCTCTTAGAGCGCAAAAAGGATGGATGATCTACCAGTTGGATGTAAAATCAACATTTTTCCATGGTGAACTGAATGAATACGTTTATATGGACCAACCAAAAGGTTATAAAAAAAGGAAGTGAACATAAAGTGTACAAATTGCACAAAGCTTTGTACGATCTAAAACAAGTTTTAAAGGCTTGGTTTAGATGCATTAAAGCTTATTTCATTAGTGAAGGCATCCAAAAGTGCTATAATAAATTTAATTTATCTACGAAGAGGAGCATTGCAGTTGTTGTTTCATGGCTACCTTATAAACAACCCATTGATACATTATCAACCACTGAGGTAGAACTCATGGTTGTTGCGTGTGCTTTACAATTTAGATAAGGACAGTATCGAAGAAGTTGAGTCATGAATAGAAGGGTTACACCATTATCATGTGTGACAATAGTTCAACGAGCAAGCTTTCAAGAAAACAAGTTATGCATGGAAGAAGCAAACATATTGATATATGTTTATTTCTTGAGAGATCTTACAAAATATGGTGTTGTTAAATAATTCATTATGGAACTGAGGAGTAGGTGGTTGATTTGATTTCAAACCCCTTAAAATTAGAAGCATTTCAAAAACTCGGGAAGATGACGGGAATGTGTGAAGATATTGATATAATCTAATTGTAGTCTAGATATTAGTTTAAAGGAGGGTATGTAAAGATCGTTGTTTACTTGGGCTATTTTATGTTTTCATAATCATGTTCTTTAGCTAATCTTTAGACATATTGTTTTTCATTTTATTTAGTCATTTACATAGTTAAGAATTAAGATAATGCTAACATGTGTTGTATTTATGCTTTTTGTTAGAGTTGTAAATGACTATGAAAGCCAAGTTGAGTCTTCAATAATTCATGAAAGTTATTCAGTCTTTTATTGTTGAGCTCTTATATTTGATTCTAATAGTATATGTGTGTGTGTGTGTATAATAGTGGATGAAGATTACTGTAGATTGTATTGATTACTCTTTTGCTCCTCATTGCATTAAATTTTAACTCTTTGACTAAGGGGTATCATTAGACTTTTCCATGAGTTCGATTGATATTCTTTGATTGTTTGAAGATACTTAATTATTTTTTGGGGTATTTTTGTACACAAATACTACAATTTTATCCCTATCAACGGACAACAAACAATTAACTATCCAAGGGTATTTTTTGTTTTTTTACACTAATGTTAACAATAAAATACTTATATTAACCTCAAATAAGACAAAAGCCAAGATTTGTCAGTGGGGGTATTTCAGGTATTTCATTATTTTCTAAACAATACAAATACGAATATGCTTTATAAAAGAAAAAATCCAAAAGTTGACTGTAAGAGTGTTTAAATAATTTTATGTTTTATTTTTTCTATAGAACATTGTTGGCACGTTTAACAGGCGCACCGATGGTTTTATTCCTTACATTCTCTTTAGATGGTTTGTGCAACATCGTCTGGTTCTAGATATCCATTCGGTGTCTTATCAAAAATAATTTTAATATAATAATATCAACAATAAATCTTAAAAATAAAAAAATATTTTATTTTTTAAAAATAAAAATCACTTTAAATTAAAAATAAATAAAAAATTTATCAAGCCACATGTAGACAAACACGGATAAAAAACATGAAGATAATAAATCACTAACAATAGAAGATTCATTAAATATACATAAGAGAAAATTTCACTCTTATTTCACACTACCAAATCTATATTCACTATGTTTTTAATGTAACTTGTATTAATACAGAGAAACAAATAAAAAAATTAAAAATCAAAACTAAAAATATAAATATAAATATATAAATACAAATAAAAATAAGAACTATCATATCTACGACAAAAAATTAAAAGCATAAAAACTAAATAAAAAAATATAAAACGATAATATAAAACAAGACAAAAAAAAATCACTTATTAAAGCGTGTGAGTGTGTATATACTTACATGACCAACCACCCAACAAACCAACCAAGAGCTACTCCCATACCCTACCCTAGAAATTCAGCCATTAAAAACCTTCAGCTCTGCCATCTTATTTTCACCCCTTTCCTTCTCCTATCTTTGTAAACATGAGCAATGAAACACCAGCACCGGCAAAACTAGTCATCCCATGGAGGACACGGCTAGTCATTGCAGTCCTCTCGGTGGTCACAGATATGTCACGTCGTTCAGACGGTACCATAAACAGACGTCTCCTTAATTTCCTTGATTTCAAGTCCTCTCCTTCTCCTGACAAACCCGTTCGCTCCGTTTTCTCTTCTGACATCACCGTGGACCCCACCCGCAACCTCTGGTTCCGCCTCTACACCCCGGAAAATAGCGGGGTTGACGGTGGCGACCGTGCCTCTTTGCCTGTTTTGATATTTTTTCATGGAGGTGGGTTTTCTTTCCTAAGTGCTGCAACGAGTACCTACGACGCCGTTTGTCGCAGGTTCGCACGTCGGTTTCCTGCTATTGTCCTTTCAGTCGATTACCGTCGTACGCCTGAACATCGATTTCCTTGTCAATACGATGATGGATTCGACGTGCTCCGGTTCGTAGACAATAATCGAGCCAATGGGTCGCTGCCACCTAATGCCGACTTGTCAAAGTGTTTTCTGGTGGGAGATAGTGCGGGGGCAAATTTGGCCCATCACGTTGCGGTTCGGGTTTGTCGGGCTGGGTTTCAGAATGTTAAGGTAATCGGATTGGTTTCCATTCAACCCTATTTTGGCGGGCAAGAGAGGACCAGGTCCGAATTACAATTGGTTGGATACCCTCTCGTGTCTGTGGAGCGAACCGATTGGTGTTGGAAAGTGTTTTTGCCGGATGGATCGGACCGGGATCATCCGGCAGTGAATGTGAGTGGACCGAATGCTGAGGATATTTCGGGTTTGGATTTCCCGGATACAGTTGTGTTTGTTTGCGGGCTAGACCCGTTACAAGATTGGCAAAGGAGGTATCACGAGTGGCTACAGAGATCCGGGAAAGAGGCTACCTTGATCGAGTATTCAAACATGTTCCACGCATTTTATATCTTCCCGGAACTACCCGAGTCTAGAAAATTATTCTCGGAGGTCAAAGAATTTGTTGACAGGAGACTGTCCAGGCTATAGCCTTACAAGCAAACCAATCGTGCGCCCTCCATAATATTGCGGAGTAGTTCACCATTGACGCCGGTCATGGGGCGGAGATGCCTCAGAATTTTACCATTATGCACAGTCACTGCGGGACAGTGTTAGCTTTTATGTTGGATTCATGATTATGGTGATAGCAAGTTGTCGGTCGGATTCTAGAAAAAGGGCAAAACACCACAGCTGTCCTAGCTAGCTAAGTAGTTCTCAACTGCCACTTGTATCTTTCGGGGAGATAATAGTAATGTTAATATAATAATTTTATTAAATTTACTCGTCCAAAAGATCTAACGTAATGGAATCTCATAGGTAAATTTCATAAATTCATTTCTTCTTATTTCCTTTTAAGTCGGTTTTGTAAGATTATGCGACGGTTTAGAGCGGGCGAAGCAAATATTTTTTATAATTATTAAGATTAAAATAATTAATAGATTTTACCAGTTTAAAAATAAAATATAATATATATCTATATATATATAATTATTGAGATTGAAATAATTAATAGATTTTACTAGTTTAAAAATAAAATATAATATATATATATATATGTAAGGTTTGAATGTATAATAAAACATATCAATATATTTTATTATAACAATAACAACATCGAAAGCTTAATATCAAAAATATCATTATTATTGCTAAAATAATAAAATTATTAAATTATTCTGAGGAAAAACTCTAAAACATTAATAAAAGATGAAGAAAAAATAAAATTATTATTATTATTATTATTACGTGAATAATGAGAAAATAAATTCAATAAAAGAAGAAAAAAGCCCAAAAACTTTAACAAAAGAAAAAAAATAAAAATAAAAATTATTAGCTAAAAAATCATTTGATGTTAAAATATAAAAAACTAATTATAAAACCAAAAATAAAAACAAAGGAAAACAAATAAGAAATATCAATTTTCAAATGATCATAAATACAAACTAAAATTTAAGAATAATTTTTTTGAAAAAAATGTTATCTCAAAAAAAGAGAAAATAATAAAAATCAAAAATCAAAACTAAAGGCACATATATATAAACAAAGACAAAAATAGGAATTATTTAAAACCTATAAAAAAATAAAAGTATAAGGGTCGAAAACAAAACCAAATATATTATCAATTTGAATCAATGAAAAAATCAAATAAAGTATAACATTTATACATGCAAGGTTTCGTATAATGAAACACGTCAACACATCATATTATAACAACAGGAACATCAAAGCTTCAATATCTAAAAATATCATTACTATTATTGCTAAAACAATAAAAAAATATTAAATTACTCAGACAAAAAAATCAAAAACATAAAAAAAAGCAAGAAAAAACTAAAATTATTATTCTTATTGCATTAATAATAGAAAAAATTCAATCACCGAAAAAAAAAGTCAATAACTTTAAAAAAATAAAAAACAAAAAAAATTATAAGCAAAAAAAATGACGTCAAAATAAATAAATAAAAATAATAAAACAAAAATGAAAAAAGTTCATAAGTGAAAAAAATAAATGAAAAATGAAAAACAAACTTGCACCTACAGGGTCGAACCCTGCACTCCTTAGTAAAAGTCGGCCTTGATTTCCAGTGAGCCATAGGTCATCTGTTTTTTGTGTGCAAACATATATAAATACTATAAATATTGTGAACCAAACCGACCCGAGAACTGAGCAACACTATTGTAATCCACAGTAATTTGTCTCTAAAGCTACAATGAATCGAACCATGACCTCTTTTAGTATATTGTATGATATGAGTTTGTTTTTGAGATTATATTTTGTTTAAAAATATATTAAAATAATATTATTTTGTTTGTTTAATATTAATATATGAAAATAATATACAAATATCCAAAAATTAATAAAAAAATCATTTCTTTTCAAAATAAATGACATTACATGTCAAAGAAGGGATGTTCATCTAAAAACCCATATAGCATGAGGTCAAGATAGTATAATGGCACCCCACCTTCCCGCCGTAATTGCAGACAAATTAGGAAGTTGATAGAAGTGGATTCAAGTTTTATAGGCCGGTACACCAAACAAAACCAACCTCCATCCATCCTTCTTCCCGTGTTCACATCAAGTCAGAAGAAGGTGAAGTGAAATGAAAACCATATTCGAAATGATTTAATGAGGCCCATGTTAATATTTTTCTAAGAATCCAACCAAACTAGTCAAAATCGAGATTTTAACACGAATCGGAAAGGGCTTCGAAAAATCGGATCGTAAAATCGTAGAAAAATCGTACCCGAATATATCCGTACAAAAATTATTATTTTTAATTATATTTAAATTTAAAAAATAAATTTAAATATAATTAAAAGACCCATTGAGATTTGAAATTTAAACTATTTATTTTATGTTTTTCAAGTGATTGTATATTTTTTTTATGGTTGTTGTATTTGAAATTAATTAATATTATTTATTATCTTAAATTAATAGGTTTTTTATTATTAATATTATTATCATCAATTTATCATAACCCCTCCCCCTAATATATTATTAACCCCTCCCCGTATAGATTAATAATAATAATAATAATAATTTATAACCCCCTAATATATTATTAACCCCTCCCCCGTATAGATTAATAATAATAATAATAATTTATAACCCCCGTGAAAGTAGAATTGTAGAACTTTCATTTTTATATTATTATTATTATTATAATTTATAACTTTTAGTATAAAAGGTAACTACTAAGTACTAACTAACCCTAAATCCTTCTCTTCTCTCACGCCGCCGCACCTTATCTCCCTCATCCTCTTCTCCTTCACTCTCCTCCTCCTTATCCTCTTCTTAAAAAAAAAGGAATGTTGATTTTGACAACCTTTGTTGCAGTGAATGAACAACAAAGGGAAGAGAGTAAAAGAACCAAGAGACTAGCCAACCCGGTTGCAATTCCGGGTCTGGTTGATGGGTTGGGTTTTGAGAGGGGTGATTGGAGTGGTCTTGAAAGTTGAAGAGCTATGTAAAAGAAAGAAACGAAAAATTGAAAACGAAAGCTCAAAGCTCCGGCCGAATATGATGAACTCGTAAAATCGGACCGATCCACCCAATTTTGACCGAGTTTGACCGGTTTGATTTTTCTTTCCGGTTCAACCCGTTTCGCTGAGCCAACTCGCAAACTCGGACGAGTTTGCAAGTTGACTCGCGGTTTTAACTACCATGAATCCAACCAGCAAAAGTTTTCCGGATATTAAAGTAAAAGCCAATTTAGAGAATCAAATCTAAAATGGTGTTTCAAATAATATATATGATTTTTTTATTGATATGTCTCTAATTATAAAAGTTATTTTGGAGAGCTATTTTTATATTGATTTAAATATAGTGTAATTATTTTGCATGTAGTTTAATTATGCAATTAATTGTACATGAGGGATGAAAAATGAAAAAAAACACAACTCATTTTTCTTCTTTATTACTATTCATGAGGCATGTTTATCAAGAGAAATTCAATGATAGTTGTGTTTTTCTATAAATATATAAGAAAAACAGATTAGGGTGTGTTTAGTTTTTTAAAATTCAATTGATTTTTTTCTTTTTTAAGTGGCTTTAGTATGATAATGAGTCTATTAAGGTTCTTAAGGTGCCTTGAAGTGAAAAACTTGGAAAAATGGTTAATGGATCCAATACAATCCTCTTGGATATCATTTTCTTTATAAACTTTGAGGATCCCACTCGCCTTTTATTCTTTTTTTCCTCTCAATCTATTTCAATAGAACATTAGCTAGTGTGGATGGTACTAAAATGAAAGAAAGTGTAGCTACGAAACCATTTCCTTGGCTAGCCAGCAATTCATAGCCATCCGGCTTCCTGAGATAGTTTTTATTTCACCAAGTAATTCTCATCCCGCTTATTTGTTGAAAAGTGGTTTTTTTAGAAAGTGGATTCTGAAAATTGAATTTCAATATTTGATAGTGTTATGAAAAATCAACTAGAAAACACTTTTCAGTATTTATTTCTGTTATGGAAAATGAACTGAAAAATAATTTATTAATAAATTATTATTTTTTCAAGTTTATTAAAATAATGAATAACAAATCTTACAAATTAAAAGGTTGAATGAAAATGAAATTGAAAAAAAAATTATAAATTATCTCAAATAAAATAAATAAAAATTAAATTTAAAAAATTAAAAAAATAAAAGGTGAATAAATTAAAATAATAATAATTAACATTTCATAAATTATTTCAAATAAAACAAGTAAAAATAAAAAAAAAATGAGGACCAAATTTGATAGATAAAAAATTTCAATAAAAAAATGATAAGAAAAAAGAAAATAGCAATTATAAAAATAAGGACCAAAATTAATATAAAAAATAAATTTTAAGAGATGAAATTGAAAAATAAATATTCAAAACCAATTATATATAGCAATCAAAAGTTTAAGGATCAAATTTGATATAATCAACAAATAATGATATTTCTAAATTTTTCACAATTTCCGAAAAGTGTTTTCCGCCCAAATTTTCCAGAAAACACTTTCCTGAAAACTAAGCCAAATTTTTCTTTGACCGGAAAGTGTTTTCCGTTGACCAACTTTCCCGAAGACAAACAAACACGAAAAATTTGAAAAGTACTTTTCCGAATTCACTTTCCGGAAATAAACACAA
>CM063591.1:5774029-5794050 GCA_032356905.1 Salix exigua
GAAGAGGAAGAAGAGATTATAAAAAAGATGATGTTAATAGGTTTGTGGTGCATCCAGACCATTCCATCAGATAGACCATCAATGACAAAGGTGCTAGAGATGTTTGAAGGAAGCCTTCACTCTTTGCAAATTCCACCAAAACCTCTACTTTCTTCACCTCAAAGGTCTCCTCAAGATCACTCCGCCACTGTATCATCACTGCCATGGGTGGAGTGAACAGATTGTCTGCTGATGAAAGTGACTTGTAATAAGGATATAAAAAACTATATTGCATGTCCTTCATCTAAGAGGTTTAGTGGTTCTTTTATCTAACTCAACGGAGGATGCTCGCACAAAATGGTAAGAGACACTGCGTCTCTCTCCATCTCTTTTTCTCACCACTGATGCATACCAATCATAATATGTACTGAAAGTGTAGAATGTGTTGTTCCTACGTGCGTGCCTCGTATTGTTTATGATTTAAGAGTTAGACAATCAGTGAGGTTTTGCTTTATCATGCCCATGGTTAATGTCACCTGTCATGCATTGCAATTTTCTTACAATTTTTGGAAACAGAATAGAAAAGGAATTACGTTGGGAACAAATTAATGGTAGAGCTCAAGCTAGATACCATTGAAGACTTTTTATTATTGTTTCTAATTACCAAAACAGAAGAGAACAGGACTTTGACACAATATATATTATTGACAGATTGATGAAAACTACAAACACATTGAGTTCATTAATCTTGAGAAATCTAAAGGACTTTGACTCGTTAAAATGGCACTAAAAATTACAAATTACACTTTAACACTCCCTCTTCATTTGTATGATTCCTGAACTTCTTGAATTTCTGAAATTTTTCAACAGTCACAACCATGGACAGAACATCAACTGGTTGATCATTTGTATTAATAAAATTAAGACATATATCCTTCTTGTTAACCATATCTCTGATTAAATGTCGCCTCAATTCAAAGTGTTTTGATCTTGCATGAATAATACGATTTTTAGTCATTGTTATAGCAAACATGTTATCGCATAACACAAATGTAGGATCATGGACTTTTTGTTGCAAATCAGAGAGAATTTCTCTAAACCATCCTATCTCACAAACAACTTCATTTGCAACAATATATTCTACCACGGTAGAAGACAAGGCTATAGAACTCTCCTTCCTCGAACACCAAGAAATCACATCTGTTACCTGGAAAGATACATAACAGATGTACTCTTCCTATCATCATAGCTTCCAGCCCAATCACTATTTGTAAACTCAAATAAATTGTTATTTTCTTGTTTCTTGTACATGCATCCACGATTCCGTTTCCCTTAAAAGGTATCACATGATCCTTTTTGTTGTTGATATACATGAATCCCTGTTCCTTGAATTGTCTTCACCTCAAAGCTCAAGCTCTTAGGTGAGGTTATAAGATATAATTTATATTATTTTTTAATATTGTTCCCTCAAGTGAAAACTCTTTGAACTTGAAACTTCTACACATGTCCACACTATCTTGTGCTTAATTTTTTTTATCAAATAGAATGAGGGTGATTAGATTCAAATTTGTAGCCACTAGTCATTAAGGCTTTAATATCATGTCAAGGAACCATGTCACCCAAAATCTCAAGCTCATAGGTGAGACTACAGGATATAATTTATACTATTCCCTAACAATTATAAATCTCGCATTCATCTTTATAAAAAAAATCAATTTATACCCTTTCCTCATCATTTTCTCTACACTCAACATATTTTGACTAATGTAAGGGGACTAAAACACATTATGAATATGTTTTTCATTACCTTCATTAACTGCAATGACACTTCTCCCTTTAATTTCTACCTTTTTGATGTCACCATGTTCAACATGAGAAGGATAAGTCTCATCAAGCCTTTCAAAATTTGAACAATCACAAGTGATAGGTGACTACAACCACTACTAAGATACCATTTCTTTTTATCTAGTAGATTACTTCAGTAATTTTTGAAACAAAAAAAAGTCTTTTGACATATTCATTATCCTTCATGGTAGGATTTTCAAATTCTCTCCATAGATTTTACATTCTTTTAGATATAGCTTTTTGAGAACCTTGGAATTCATATTTCAAAATCATATGTGCTTTTTTTGCCTTTTTGATCGAGAAAATTTTAGGACAATTTATATGCTTACTCCCAGTTGGATTATTCTTAAGGTCGTCGCATTTCTATACACAATCTATTTATGTTATTTTACATTCTCCTTTGTCCATAATACAAAATGTCTTGTTCATGGTGGTTCGTCATACCCATTGTCATAACTTAATACTGGGTTATTCCAAAATTTAGTCAAAATAAAATAATAAAAAGGGGGTAGACATTGTGAAAAAATTAAGATGGAACTTTTTGATGAAATTAGGAGCCCAATTGTACCTCTATTATGCCCAAGAATGAAAACAAATGCAGATCTAAGGTTAAAATGAATAATTATCTAGCAAGTTTGCATAAAAATTAAATCTAAGAGCATAATTAGATTTTAATAGTCCAATTTGATTTAATCATGAGTCATTGATGCTTAATTATATTTAAAAATTAATTTGAGTTCAATTGTTAATTAAGTGCAGGAACTTAATTATATTTTAAAATGGTCAAATTAATTTTACTATAGATTTGATTTTGTTAGTTTAATTATGCAATTTTCCATGCAATGGCCACCTCTTTTTTTATTTTACTTGATGGGCTTGGCTGGGTCAAGCCCAAATATTTTAGGTTGAATCCAGACCATCCCAATGTAATATTATATTATATAATATTTAAATAATATTAAAAAAATATTTGAAAAAACTCAAGGGACATTTCTTAAATTTTTTTGATTTCATCGAATGTGTTGTAACCCAATTTTGGGTCATGCCCCAAAACTATCAGAAAATAACAAAAAATAAAATAAAAGGGGGTGGTGTCGGTAAAAAAAATCAAGGTGAAATTTTGGATATTTTGAAAGTTCGATTATACCTTTTTGTGCTCAGAAATGAACAAAAAACGTAGATCCAAGGCTAAAATAATTTATTATCAGATAAAGTTGCGTATAAACTAAGTCATAAGACATAATTATATTCTTATGGACCAGTTTGATTTATTCGTTGGTTAATATAAGAGCGTAATTATGTTCAAGAATTAATTTAGGTCCAATTAAAGGGTTTGTTTAAGCTTGGTGACTTAATTATACTTTAAATTGATCAAATTAATTTTTATTAAGGGCTTAGTCAATAAGAAATCAAGTTCTTAATTTAATTCGGGTTCAATCGTTGATATTTGAACTTTCGGAGGCCAATTTGAATTTTTTCAAGCCAATTATGCGAAATCGGGGACCCAATTGAACAAATTGAGAGTTTAATGGTTGATTGGGGACTATATCGCACAGATAAAAAGTCGAGCACCAAAATAAAAAGGTGCGCGAAGTCAAGGATAGTATTGAAATTTATGAAGGAGGATATAATTGTACAAAATCATAAATTTAAGTTCAATTAGGGGCGCAATTAAAGCCGTTATAAATTGAGGGACCAAATCGCATTTCACACCTCAAAAGTAATATACAATACATGTTTCAGCCACGACAACCACTCGTCCCGAGTTGACGACCAGCCGCCTGCACCTCCACCTACCAGCCACCTACACGTCGCCGCCGGCCGACCTACTGCCGCAGGAGGTAAGCTACCATTGCTTGCAACGGTGTGCTCTGCAACGCCTATAAAAACTGGAACGAACAAGGAGAAAAAAGACGGAGAAGAGAAAGAAGATTTGACAGGAAATTTTGAAACTTAATCCCTCGCACGATTTCTCCTTCACCTCTGTCGTTTTTTTTCTTCTGTTTCCCTCTCTCTCTCCCCTCAAACCAGTGCAACTGGTTCCTCTCCGTCACCCTCTCGGTGTAAAAGAAAAACACCATCTTCGGCCGCCTTCATCTCGCCGTCAACACCCTCTCAGCACCACCATTGCCTCTTTCTCTCTCGACCTCTATTACCCTCTCTCTCGGCCTCTGTTTTCTGCCTCATAGAAAACAGCAGCCCCAACGTCTCTCTCTCGTCGTTCTAGCCACCAAGAACCACCACTTCCACCACCATCAGCTTCCCACAACCCCCAGCAGCTCAGCCATCGCCTCCGTCGAAGGAAAAGTTGATAGCCCCGTCGCCTGCAACAACAGCCCCGTGGTCTTCCGATCAAGTTTCCGGCCACCACAGGCCACTATTCCTCTCTCCACCATGACCAAAAGAACCATCTCGACGTCCTCTAAACAGAATCGCCATTCATCACACTCGAGCATTTCACTGTTCATCGTCTTTTTCCCTGCATGCACCAGCGAGAGTGAATTCATTCACTCTCGCTGGGCCTTTCGGGTCGGGCTGTACGCCCGGCCTGCTGCCAAAGACTGGGCTTCTAGCCCACTGGGCTGGAAGCCCGAACCAAGCGAAGATGGGCTTCTGGCCTAAACCAATATTTACTGGGTCGATGACCCATGACCGAGATGGTGGGCCTCCAGCCCAATTCTCATGCTGGTCGACGACCCATTTTGAAATAACCAGGCCTGACGACCAGTGTCTCATTACAGGTGACGACCCGACTGAGACAGTTGGTGGCGACCAGATTATCAAATGGGTGAAGTTGGCGATCGATCCACCCATAGATAAATAAAAATAAAAAAATGTATAAAAAATATTTTTTTATATACAATTTTTTTTTGGTAAAATGTAAGTATATTAAGAGAAAAGCAAAGAATACACAAGACCGAGAAATCTCGGAGAGAACAACAAACAAAACGAAAAAGGAAACAAGCTCCTTTATCGTGAAACAATGGCCCTAGGAAAGCAACAATACAATAAAGCCCCCCTAAAAAGCTCATCCTAACTTGGAGACAACCCATTTTACACAGACGACTCAGCAAAAAGTTTGGACAGCACACAATCGGTCCCCGAAGTCTAGCAATCCGAAGACAGCTTCCTCATAATGAACCAGTATACAAAATTTTTTAAAAAAAATGCGTTGTTGTTCTTGCATACGGCCAATACACTAGCATATTTTAAAAATTGTTTTCTTTTGAAAAATATATATTATCTTGGGTTTTGAAGAGAAAATGAGTTTTAGCATGGATTTTGCAAAGAAAAAAATTATTTCTTGCATTTTGAGATTTTATAACATGTTTGTAAAATCCAAAGGGTATTGGCCAATATTCAAAAAAATATAAAAAAAAATTCGGTGATTCATATTATTCATGGTTCGGTGTTTGGATAAATGAATTCTATCCAAAATATTCGGCGGGAATAATATGCTATTATTCACTATCGGTGTTTGGGTGGATAAATCCTAAAGGGTTGTTATCCAAAATATTCGGCGGGAATAATATGCTATTATTCACTATCGGTGTTTGGGTAGATAAATCCTAAAGGGTTGCTATCCAAAATATTCGGCGGGAATAATATGCTATTATTCACTATCGGTGTTTGGGTAGATAAATCTTAAAGGGTTGTTATCCAAAATATTTGGCAGGGGTAATATATTATCAACATTTAAATATTATATATATATATATATATATCCGTATCCTGGCAATCATAAGACAAACAAAAACGTCAACCAGCTTACCTTAGGTAGGGCGTACTAGGGATGTTGAAACTTTCCCTTTACGCAACCGGTCCCTTACTCTAGAATCTCTGAAAGACCAGTCTTAGGTTTCCTAGTAACCATAATACTAGGTGGCGACTCCTTTTTTACGAAAATAGATAATCCCCCGACATTTAATCTCCCCGCTCCCAGGGAGGGTCGTCACGATGCCGCGCCGCTCGCTCATTTATGGGGTGCGACAGAATGTTTTTCCTTCGATATTACTCAATTTCAATCTTTATAGTTAAACTACAAAATATTTGATCTTCTCTTGAAAAAATAAAAAATAAAAATCTTCATTTCAAAAATACAAAAAATGTTTACTTTTTTGCGTTCGGTCGAGTCCTAAAATATTTATAGGCATATTTTCGCCCCAAAAAAATGCATATTTTCTCATGTTTTAAAATGCAACATGGGATATCATAATAAGTTTATGATTATCTATTAGAGTTGGACCAAATCAAAATAAAAGCATATTTTCTCATGTTTTATAGAATAAAAAAACTCTCACAAAGAAAGATATTTAAAAAAAACCAACAAATAAAAAGTTAATCTAGAAAAACAATTAAATAACAATGTTATGCGTTTTACTCTTTCTTAAGCTTCAGCTTGACTTTGATTTCAAGTTCAGTTTGTTATCACGGATTCCGACGGTCCCACCAAGGAAGAGGATGCTGTGATTCACAATCAATGACTTGAGTTCTGTGATGAACCAGTCCTTACGTTAACCATGAAACATGATGGATGGTACAGCGTCGTCCAGGGGTTAAGATAGAAAATTGATGCCATTTCCCATTAGCGTAGCTCTTGAGCCAGTTCCTTATTACTTTCTCCGTCTACTTTTCTTCATACTCTATCCCTGTCCGCACTTCTCAAACGGTCTTTGCCTGGATAGTGGCCATGAAAATTCTCAGCCACCTTCAGGAAATTTCTGCTCCAATTCCCAATTGACATTTCTCAACCCTCCTTAATATTTTAAGAGACACAAAGCCCCCTTCATGCGAATCAAACAAAAGACCGGAAACAACTGAGATATTCCCTCGTATGACTATGCTCTACTGAAAGATCAAACTCATGATGTATGTGAAGAGCACGTTCTCCTTATATTACTTCATTTTGATTGGACGAAAGCATGCACCGAACCGGGAAAACACCAATGAACAAACGACTAAACCTCTTTCCTTTCCACACCTCAATCACTTCCTGACTTCATTAGGACGTGAGAAATAATACATTTATCATGAATTTGGTCTCATCTATTACTATTCCAAAATTGATTTGTACTCCAAAGTCAACAGGGCCCGCCCATTGCCATAACCAGGTCAAAAGTCATGTCCTCCTATCTTACCCCTCTTCCATTGGGCCATTACCACCAACACTACCCTATTTCCATGGTGATCCATTCCACACCCAGAGCAACAACCACCGTCACCCCTTCTCATTCCTCCACCAATGCATCCCCTCAGCACCGCTTCTGCCACCTCCTTCCTCTTCACCCTCTTATTGTTCTCCCACATAACGGCATCGTTTCCTTCGAATGACGCTAGTAATCTTCCAAACTGCAACCAAACCTTCTCTTGTGGTGACCTCACAAACATCACCTACCCTTTCACTGGTGGCCAACGTCCATCCTACTGCGGCCCTCTGGAGTTTCATCTCGGGTGTTCTAATGACTTAACGACCACCCTCCCAGCTAACTCACTGCCCTACCAAGTCACTCGGGTGAACCAAACCAGCCAAACGTTAAGACTCTCACTTGTAGGCCTCTACAGTGAAAGGCGATGCATCGACCCATTCAATACCACCACTTTTGATGACAGTAGCTTCAGTCTTGTCCCCGACCATTCAACCCTTTCTTTGTTTTATGGGTGCGAGAACCTAGGTGACTCTGTCATGGCAAACTTTAAGTTCTCCTGTCCCGGGCCAGGATATTCAGAACAAGGCTTTTTCATGATTGGTGATCCTGTTCCAGAAGATACTGCTTTTATGTACAAGTGCCAATTTAGATTTCAAGTGCCATTTCTCCGGAGTTGGGTACAACAACTTGAGGCTAAAGGGTCATCATTACTTGTTGAGGTTTTGAAAGAAGGGTTTGATGTCAGTTACAGTAATCCTTACAGTGTTGATTGTCAGAAGTGTAACAAGCATTCTGGTGGGCAATGTGGGTTTGATGGGTTTGATGGTAAACCTATTTTCACCTGTAATGATCAGCTCTGTCCTGGTAAGTTAAAATCGGTATTTTGACTAGCTAAAATATTCTAGTTTCCGTGTGAGTTTTGTAGCTTTCAAGAAATGCATGGCCTTTGTTGTGGTAATTGATATGGAGGGGTTGTTTTAATCAAATTATGCAAAGCTTCAATGATTTCAAGAATTAATTGCTTGCAAAGGCTCACAAGTCCAGCAGCTTTATTTACTTCTAGATGTTATAGCATTCGTTCAATGTTCATGTTCATTGGCTCAATGTTCAAAATTATGTTTGTTTGCTTGAGTCTGTGTTCAACTTTATGGGGTTATCATTTGAACTCAACAATATGATCCAGTACTTCTTCATCAGATGTTAAATAGTTCTCGAATAAGCTCTGCCAAATGTTTTTGCAATAATTAATTCTTATTTCAGTAGTAGTTGCGGTCAGTGATAGGAAAAGGTTGCGCAATTCAATTACTCATTGGGGTTTTACCCTGCTTTTCTCTGTTTTTACCCACCATTTTATGCATGTTTCTCCATGGATGACCTGCTTCCCTTACTGTGGCCGTTTTTTAGGCCCGTAGCCTGTGTGACCTTAATCTGACTGAATTCCTGGATTAGTTTGTATTTAACAAATAATAATTGAGATAACCAGTCATATTTTAGAAGATTCTTGCTATCTGATCCTGCCAACAAATCCCAAATTTGTTCCAAACTTTTTTATTCATGCTTCAACTGATGTTTCTCGCTCCCGTGATTTATGCAGAGAAGTCGTCTAACCGAAAACAGCTTATAATAGGTACAACTCTTCTACAATACTGTATTAAATCAGCACTGAAAAGA
The DNA here is from genome assembly GCA_032356905.1 of Salix exigua. Classification (NCBI taxonomy): domain Eukaryota; kingdom Viridiplantae; phylum Streptophyta; class Magnoliopsida; order Malpighiales; family Salicaceae; genus Salix; species Salix exigua. Next base: position 5,782,672 of record CM063591.1, read on the forward strand.
AAAGCTGAGCAGTTTTGTTTTTATCATTTCCAGGAGTCAGCTTGGCAAGTGGAGCAGTTATTGTTATCATTGTGGGAGGCTGGGTAATGGTTTTCAAACGAATGAAGAAAAGAAAATCCGCCATGGAACAGTTCGAAGGCTTTCCTGCAGTTACACCTACTTCAGCTAATTTCTTTCGAGCTACTCCTTCAATTGCCAACTCAAAGTCTGGCATTGGTCAGAGCAGTGCCTATTTTGGAGTCAGGGTGTTCAGCTACAACGAGCTTGAGGAAGCCACTAATTGTTTCGATTCTTCCAAGCAGCTTGGAGATGGAGGGTTCGGCACTGTTTACCACGGTCAGAAGATGAAATGATTTTATTTTGTTTTTTTGTAGGAACTGGAATACGTTAACTGCTGTGTCGATTCCTTTCTAAAGTTCTTCTATAAATGCTTGAATGATCAGGATTACTAAGGGATGGGCGTGAGGTTGCTGTCAAGCGCCTGTATGAGAGCAACATGAGACGAGCTGTACAGTTTATGAATGAAATTAAGATCCTAGCTCAATTGCGGCACAGGAACCTGGTGGAGCTTCACGGATGCACCTCCAGGCATGGCCGAGAGCTTCTACTTGTTTATGAATACATTCCTAATGGAACTGTCGCCGATCATCTTCACGGAAGACAGTCGAACTCCGGTTTGCTTCCTTGGCCAGTCCGAATGAACATTGCTATAGAGACAGCCTGTGCACTCGAGTACCTTCACAGCTCAGACGTCATACACCGTGATGTCAAAACCGACAACATTCTCCTGGAAAACGACTTCCATGTGAAAGTTGCTGATTTTGGGTTGTCAAGATTGTTCCCAACTGATGTCACTCATGTATCGACTGCTCCTCAAGGGACTCCTGGATATGTCGATCCGGAGTATTATCAATGCTACCATCTCACCAACAAGAGCGACGTTTACAGCTTTGGTGTGGTCTTGATTGAGCTGATATCAGCTTTAGCAGCAGTGGACATCACTAGAAGTGTGCATGATATTAATCTGTCCACCATGGCAGTGAGGAAAATCCAAAGCCAAGCTTTAAACGAGCTGGTTGATCCATTTCTTGGATTCGACAAGGATTTCGTGGTGAGGGAGATGATAACATCAGTTGCAGAGTTAGCTTTCAGGTGTCTGCAATATGAGAGGGAAATGAGACCAACTATGGAAGAAGTAGTGGAGGAATTGAGAGGAATAGAGAGAGAAAACTATGGAGCAGGGAAAGGAGAGATTGAATATCAGGGACGATGATGTTGGCCATTGAAGCACGCTCCTCCCACCAGATCAATTTCGGGCTAGCAGTTCTTCATCTATAACACCTCATTCCTGCTAGCAGTTGATATTTTCTAGTCCCTTTTTCTAAAAGATTTTCAAATGTCAATCGTTTTGAGGTTTATTATCCTTTCATGTCGTTAATATGCAAAAATGTGAATAATGGTTTGTTTGCTGGAAAGTAGTTTTTTAAGTGAATTCCAATGTTTGACAGTGTTATGGAAAATGAACTGGAAAATACTTTCTAGTGTTTGTTTGTGTTATGGAAAATGAACTGGAAAATAATTTATTAATAAATTAATTTTTTTTCAAGTTTATCTAATATATATAAAATATTTAATATAAAATATTTAATCACTTAAAATAAAATGAAATCTAAAAAGTATAATGATGAATTTTTATTATATCATATATTCATACACAGTTTATTTTATAAAATATAACAATATATATCATATCATATTATAGAGAAATAAGCTTGTGAAATATTTTTATAGTAAAACTTTATCTAATAAAATATTCAATATAAAATATTTAATCACTTAAAATAAAAAATGAAATCTAAAAAGTATAATGATGAATTTTTATTATATCCTATATTCATACATAGCTTATTTTATAAAATATAACAATATATATCATATCATATTATAGAGAAATAAGCTTGTGAAATATTTTTAAGTAAAACTTATTAATATATATTTTTTCAATTTTAAAAACTTAAAATAAGTTTTTGTTTTTTCATATGAAGAAAATTGGCACAATATCGAGAAGTCGCTGCCTTTGCTCAATTTGGCTTGTTCAAAGAAGATTCTAGTCTGCTTTAAGTGAAATCGTGAATCAAAGCAGAGGTAAATGAGAGCTTCTTTTTCATATGAGATTTCGATCGAGAATTCAAATTAGTTTATGTTAAGAGTTATATGTTTGGGTTTTTTTTTGGTATGAAGTATTTTTTAAAAGATAAACAGATATAAAAATATTTTGATGGGTATTTTGGATAAATATTTTTTTATGGGTAAAGGCAATTATCCTTTTAATATCTATCAAATAAACATCAAGAAATAAATATTTGTGATCCAGTTGTAAGGATATAATTCCAATGTCAAATCCGATTGCAAGTTTTTAATTCATAATCAATAGAAAAATAGCAGGGTTATGGAGTGCAACGAAGTCACACGTCATTATTTTTCATCAAAACGGATTTATATATATATATATATATATATATATATATATATTAAACAAACTAAAAAATTCGGCATGGGCCTATCCCAAACTAAATGGGCGATGGACTTGGGCTGGGTCGAATTAGCCCACTTGACCTCAACAGTTCATAAAATACTCAAAACGCAAACACGGTGCGTTGCACCCGTTGTCCCCTCTAATCTTATTCTGCCATGTTATTGTTCACGTGAACGAGTAACATGGCCAAGCTATGACGAGTCCGAGCGGACAATACCTACTGGTAGAGGAGGCCGAGGTGGTTCTTCTTGTGGTGGTGGCGTCTCGAAATGGTGGCCTGGCCGATCGTGACGAGAGTCCGAACGGAGGATACCTACAGGTAGAGGAGGCCGAGGTGGTTCTTCCTGTGGTGGTGGCGTCTGAAACGGTGGCCTGTGGTGGCTGTAGGCAGCGTTGGAAGGTGGTGGTACTGTTCACCGACCACGACGAGAGCTTCAACGAAGGATACCAACAGGTAGAGGAGGACGAGGTGGTTCTTCCTGTGGTGATTTCATCGTAAATGGTGGCTTGTGGTAGCCGGAGTCAGCGTTGGAGAGAGAGAGAGAGAGAGAGAGTTGCATGCAGAGTCATCTTCTTCGTCGTGAAGGTGAAGCATGCACTTGTCATGTTCTTTGGACGTAGAGAGGAGAAGATGTGTTTTATGGAAAGTGTATTCCTTTTCTTAGGGAAAGGAATACACTTTCTCGCTGGTTCTTTAAACTTTTTGTTGACCGGAAAGTTAAGGAAAACACTTTCCTTTGACTAACTTTCCGGTTGTGAAATAAACATGGGAAAGTGAGGAACTGAATTCCTAGAATTCAGTTTCCTCAAACTAAATAGGGCCTTAAATTTCTTGTGAATACTCCTTCAATCAGCACTTTTATTCATAGAATTGTGCTCCTTTTATAATAGCAATTACAGAAGAGATTGACTACCAACATACTCTTAACTACTAACCAATTGATAAAAAAATTAATACTAACATACTCTAACAACTTTATACCAGAGTCAACATATCCTCCCTTAAACTAAATTTCTTAGAAGTAATTAGTTTATTGGTATTACAGCTACACCCAGTTGTTCTCTTAACTTCACATAGGCATCCATTTTCAATGATTTTGTCATGATGTCTGCAACTTGGTCTTGCGATCTGCAATACTTGAGCTTTGCCACACCATCCATTGTCAAATCTCACTGGAAATGATACCTAATGGCTATGTGTTTACATCTTCCATGCATTACAGGATTCTTGGACAATTTAATTGTAGAACTATTATCACAGTGAATCACACAACTCCTTTGGTTTCAGCTGAGATGATTGAGAATTCTTTGTATCCAGATAGCTTGAGAAGCACATAATGCAGCTGAGAGGAATTATGCTTCTATTATAGATAATGTAACCACAGCTTATTTCTTTGAGCTCCATGACACAACTCCAGAACCCATCATAAACATATATCCTGAAGTGTTCTATCATCCAAATTCCCGACATAGTCACTGTCAGAATATGCAACAATATTGCTAGTCCCTTCTCTTCTCTTATAGCAAATACCTAGCTCAGAAGTACCTCTAAGGTACCTTAAGATCCTTTTTATTGTCACATATGTAGTTCTGTAGGATTTTTCATTTATCTACTCACCAAGCTCATCACATATGTCAAATCAGGTTTAAAGACAATTAGGTACATTAGGCTCCCAATCATTTGTTTGTATTGAGTAGAATCAACTTTAGTTCCACCTTAATCCTTGATTAGTTTGAATCCAGGTACCGCCAAAAATCTGTAGATCCCTTGAGCATATTTACATTGACTAATGTAGATCCCTTTCTCATTCTGAATTACTTCCACCCCTAAGAAGAACTTCATCCTCCCTAGATCAGTCATGTCAAACTCCTTCATTGAGGCTTTAAATCATTTATTAATAATATGTCATTGCTTGTGTAGATTGCACCATCCACATAGATGCTCACAATCAATAGCTTTCCTTTTTCCTTAGATTTGATAAACATAGTATGTTCACTTGCACATTTTTCAAAACCTTCCTTGAGAAAATATGCCTTTATTCTGCTATACCAAGCCCTTGAGGCTTGTTTTAACCCATACAATGCCTTCTTCAGTTTTAATACCTTTCCCTCTTCACCCTTCTTCACAAACCCTTTAGGTTGTTCTATGTACACATCTTCCTCTAATTCACCATGTAAAAATACACTTTTTACATCTAATTGATATACATACCAGTCATTCAGTGTTGCTAGACCCAAAATCATTTGAATGGTGTCCCACCCGGCAATTAGAGCAAACACCTCTGTATAGTTAATTCCATGTTTTTGTGCATACCCCAAAGCCAATAGTCTAGCCTTATGCTTACAACCTCTCCCTTTTCATTCAGTTTTGTTTTATACATCTATTTAACTCCTATGACTCTTGCTCCTTCTAGCAAATTAGTCGAGCTCCGGGTCTTATTACTTTTTATAGCCTACATTTTGCATCCCATTGCCTTCTTCCATTTAAGACTCCCTTTTGCTTCCTTATATGTGTTGGGATCACCATCCTCAATGTACATTACCAAATATTGCATTTCATCATCTTCGGATAATCCTTCTCCTGGCACATGATCATTCATCCAAGCTAGTTGCTTGGAAGTTCTTCCTTGTGATATGCTTGATGTTGCAATGTTTCTGTCAACTACTACTGCAATATTTTTGTCAACATTATCCTCTTGTGCATCTTCAGTCTCCCTTGGTGTGCCTCATTCCTTTTACTTCTTTTTTTTTATTGATTTTTTTATAATTTAGTTTTTATATAATGTGCTTATGAGAATTTAAAGTTGATAATTTATTTTTTATATGGTTATCGTGATATAAAAAAATATTCCAACATCTGGATGGTATTATAAACAAGTCCTGGCATTGCGATATGATCCATTTTTAAAAAAGTTTAGTTAAATAAAAATGATTTAAAAAATAAGTTATTAAATTTTATGGAGTCAATGACCCGGTTAACGAGTTTGGATAAATAACCATGGTTGCATTGGTTTGCAATTTAGCGGAGTTTTTTTTTTCTAATTGAACTCGATAACATGATTTTTTTATTATATACTTAAAAATATCACAAAAAAAAACATGTTACTAAATTTTAGAAAGTTCATGGATCTATTGATGGGTTTGACAAGTTTTTCTTTGCTTAAATTTTTAAATTTATTTTCAATTTTATCCATTGATATGAGGCTAATTGAGAATTGAATTTTATAACTTATTTCTTTTTATTTTCTACGAGGTTATCAAAGTCTTAAAAAAATGTCTCAATATTAGTTTGATGTTAGATTTTGTTATATCTATTTTTGTTATCATATAATTAAATAAATAATAGTTAAAAAAACAAGTTATAAATATCAATGATATTCATTAATAGTTTACAGGTTAGATATGCTCACATGAGTTACGTGATTCATGGGTTTAGCTATCAAACTTCATATTGTTTTTAAATTTTTTGTAATAATTTTTTTTTATTTCACTCTTCTTTAATATTGGAATGATTCACATTCATTGTTTATTCGTAACAAATTATTCTCTTTAGTTTTTTTTAAAAAAAGTATATCTTATTATTTACCCGTCATTCAGGTATCTTTTATTCTACTAAATTAAATTATTAACTTTGATTTACTTTCCACACGGTTTAATTAGAAACTCGGGATTGAACCGCTTGATATTACTAGAACTTGATAAAATAGTTCATTGATTTCAAGATCGAACCATTTAATTGAATTTAGTAATCCAATAAAAAATATACTCTTAATATTTAAACAAAATTACAAAATACAAATATCGTAATGTTCTAATTCGTTTTAATTCATAGTAAAATCCGTCATCCCCCCACCAGATTAGATTTACTGTTTTTTTTTTAACTTGTTTTAGCAATAATTATAATTATAATGGGAACACTTAACTCTTAATCCTATTAAAAACAAATTATTATTTTCATTAAATGTTCAATTATTACTTTTAATTTTAGCAAATAGGAACAGGCGAGGACAAAAGCAACCATTCATCTCCCTCCTCTCTACACTCTACAGAAGACGAAACAACATTATTTATTAATTTGATATACGTTGGACTTAAATAACATTAGATCATACAACTCCATACAATTTTCCATTACCAAACCTCGAACTCTCTCAATCCCATCGTCACTAACCATCCCTGAAACAAAAACACATGAACAGAGACTACCACCCCTTCAAATCCAAAGAAACAACAGCATTAGTATAAAAAGATTAGATCATAACAAGTAGTGTACTTCTTCTTCTTCTTCACCTCCAATGGAACAACAAACAACATGAACCCAAAGATAACCCAGGTGGGTTAGATCTCGAAACTGTGAAGAGAGAAGAAGTGGGGTTTTCTTGTTCTCGTTGATTAATGGCGACGCTGCATAAATTCAAGCTATTAGCTACACAATGTGCAGTGTCAGCAACACCAACACAAAGTCCAACAGCAAGTCCGGTCTTCCACATCCGACGCCGGAGGAAGACTCTTCGGATGCTACTTTCAAAGAACCCCGATGCTCGCCGGGGCATCCCACGGCGAGAAGAAGATCAATCGGAAGTAGAGGAAGATCCGTTGCCCGAGAAGAGAGTGAGGAGGAAATTGAAGGACTTGTTTGTGTCTTCGCCTCCTTGTGAGGAGAAGGAGAGGTGTGGTGGAGGCGAGGAGGTGGGGCTGGTTAGTGGTGGGGCAGCGGCGGTGAGGAGAAGTGGTGTCGGCGGCGGCGCGTTGAGACCGGTTGCGTCGTCGTTGAGATATAGATTGTTGAGGAGAGCTTGGAGACCTGTATTAGTTACCATCCCGGAGCAGTAAATTTTTTTGTGAAATCTGTACGGATAAATGGAATATTTTTGTCTCTTCTATTTTTAAATTTTGTCAAGTATTTATCCTCTCCTTCACGTCTGTGTGTTTGTAATGCTTCTACTTAGAAATTGATTCTCAAAAAACTACGTTTTATTTTTTTTTTAAAAAATAAGGATATTATTAAACATTTCTAGAGAAATTTACAAAAAAATGATAATTGTCTTTGTAAACTTTAATTTAAATTGTGGCTTCCATTGCAAGAGGAATTATCCAAGCTGTCAATCTCTTACAGTTAAAAAAGGAAAAAGCAAAATGGAAGTTTCGCAGCAAGGGAAAGACAGGTTTAGAGGGCGTAAGTTAGCAGGATCGGCGCATATAATCATCATGGTGTGCCAGGAAGAAGATGGCAGCGAGAAAGGTCAAGGGGGTGCTTTACGAGAGCAATGAAGATTCCAAAGACTGGACTGATTAGTTTCTGAGGTGGGGTAGGAACATGGAAGATCATGAAGACAAGTTGAGGACAGAGATACGAGGGATTTTAATAATTAATTTCCAGGGTGAAGTCTCTCTCAGCTGCGAGCTTCCATGTGTGGATGCTCAGGAACTGTATGCTTCCTTCAATTATTTGAAGACCCAATATGAAAATCTGGATCATACAGGCATGTTGATCGACTGTTTGAAGACCCATGATGAAAATATGGATCATACATACAGGCATGTTGATCGACTGTTTGAAGACCCATGATGAAAATATGGATCATACAGTCATGTTGGTCAATTATTGACTTGACCAAGTTGGGGGGTGGGGGGAGTAAATGATGATGTTTAAACACGAAGCCGGAACATAATCATGTTTAGATTTTGAGGGGTAGCATGCATAATTCAGATTTGTCTGTCCATTTTTAGGGTCTCCAACAACATAAATATATTTATTTTCCGAGCAGTAAATTGGGATTTTTAGGGCACATTCGGGTTATGGTCTAGTTAATATGAAGTGCTAACTCTCCTGCATTTGGTTGGTTGTCCAGCGAAAATAAAACCAAAATCTTGTGTCTAGGTCAATTTGCAGATATCTAGATCAATCTCATGGATGCTAAAATTAACAACCAGTTAAAATCTCTAGTGATTTTAACTGATGTGTGTTACGCGCATTTCAACAAATCTCACGAATCCTGAAATTAACGACCAATTAAAAATTCAGTAACTTTAACAAATGTGAGATTCAAACTAGCAATCTTTGAAAAACAACTCAGAACCTGACCAGTTGAGCCATACATATCATGGATGAGCTATATTGACACAAGGAGGGAGAGAGAAAAGACAAGCCTTAGTTGAAGTTGGAAGCGTGTTCATTCTTTTTGGCAACAGCCTCCTGTATTTAAGGCACTTTGGGGACACTAAGGATCCACTTTGCCCACAAAGTGATCATAGCAGCTTGCCTCCCTCATCAAGCTGGTTATATTTTCAAATCAAATCCCAAAAAAAAATTATGATTTAAGTTTTTTGAGGACCAGTCCAGCAATAACAGGAACTGTAAACCTTCCCCTTTTTTTTTAGGGGGGTGGGCGGGGTGAGGATTTACAAGTTCTGGCAATGGCCATGCTCATGCAGCTCCCTGCAGCAGGTCACGCAAGAACCTCTTCGGCCTGACGAGGTAACAAACACATCTATAAGATCACATGACGAGGTTGATAGAGTTGCGCAGCTTCCAGGATGGTTCTCACTGTCTCTTGGGAATCCTTTTCGATAGTAAATTAGCAGTATGACTTGTTTAAGATCGGCTAATTTATATTAAAATCCTCTAAACCATTTTGATTGATACTATCTATATTTATTTTTCTTTCGATTTTAATATTAATGGGAAAAAAAAATGTAGTTGAATCACTGTATTCACAGCACTAAACATTATTTATTATTTATTACACTAATGTATGTTTTTGTTTTTTTTGTTGTCGTTATCTTTTTTTAATTTTATCTTTTAATATTAGATAGTGTAATAATTAGATCTTGCAATTTTTTCAAAATATATTTTAGCGTTATCATGATCTAATAGATTTAGTTTTATGTTTTATTTCAATTTTCAATATCAGATTTGATGGAAATGGAGTTATTTAATTTTTTTTTATATTTCATTTTTATGAGATCACCTCGATCTCATGAATCAGGCCAAGGGTATAATAGGTTAGCCCAATTATGCCAATTGTTTTTTTTTTTTAAATTATTATTTAACACTAAATATATTGAAAATTGAGCTTTATATATATGATGGTACACTACCCGGGTTTACTGGGGTAGTTTTTTTTTATCATCTTATTAGTTTATTATTTTGTTTTTAAATTGTATCTTTCTTGTTGAATAGAAATTGATCTTTGTAATTTATTTTTGTTTTCTATTTATAGATAAGCTTTTCAGGATCTCATAATCAAAATTATAGATTTGATAAGTTAATCTGAACAATTCAATATATCATCATCTCAATATTTCAAAAATCTCATCCAAAATATGACCATGTCAATATTCAAAAATGATGTCCAATAGATATAATTTTTTGAGTTCGTGGTTATATTTTTTATTATTATAAAACACCTTAGCAATTTTGGGTTTATTTTTATATTAAAAAAAAATCAATTCCACCTGTTGTGCAATGTTAAACCAGTAATCTAGTATTATGAGAATTCATTGTAAAAATTGAGCAACAAAACTCCATTTTCAGCTATTAAACCACTCCAATTAATTGTTTTTTTATGACTTTGATGCAATATTATAAGAAATGAAAAGAAAATCTTGAAAAAAAATAATATATTTTTAATTAAAAAGTATTTTTTAAAGCACTTTGTACCATGATATCATAATGTTTTGAGAGGATGATTTTGACATATTGATGTTAGAAATGGAAGAAAAATCTCAAAAAATAATTTTAATTAAAAATAGCATGCATCATATCATTAATTATTGTTTAAATATAACATTTGACTTCAAATTTCTTATTGTTTTCAACCTTCGACACCTCCATGGCACATTGGTTATGGTTGGGTTATGTCCAAGTGGTCCTTATGACAGTCAATATAATGCACATGGATAGAACAAGTTGTTAAAATATATATTTTTTTATTTTTTAAAAAATATTTTTAATATTAGTATATTAAAATACTAAAAATATATTTTTCCAGATCAAAAACAAACACCCGCAACTTTTCCCACTTTAGTTATCGTCAAGCTAATACTTTTCTTTAGATTCCCCCCATACTTGGAATATGAGTCAATCCATCTAGAATAAAAGAATTAAAAATTATAAGTTTTAAAATTAATAATAATAATAATAATAATAATTAGAATGATAAATTAGAGGTATCCCTCCTAGAATCCTTGTCCTTGTTAAGCGAATAATACATTCAATCACCCGCCCTGCCCTGCTGAACACCTTCGATTGTATCCACCCTTCCTTTAATCCCTCTTTTTACCAAACAGAGTGTAAAGTCTCAATCTTCAAGGAATAAGTTCCATAATGATAATAATATTTATTTATAATAAAAGTGCTAGAGTATATCCGATAATATGATAGAGGTTGTGAATTTAAAGTATTTTTATTTTGAAATATATTAAAATTATTTTTTTATTTTTAATATTAACCCATCAAAGCAATTTAAAAAATATAAAAAAAATGTTTTTAAAACATAAAAACAAAGTAATAATAATAAAAAAAAACTTATACTTTAACGATGAAAAGAAGAATGGAACGTAGCTTCCTTTTCTTTTCCATGAGTTGATTGACATGAGAGTTCTGTAAATTGACGATTTCATGCCTTTTTTGGAATATTATTCAAGTTATTTTTAAAAATAATTTGAATTTATAAATATATTAAAATATTTTTTTTATTTTTTATATTAGCATATAAAAATAATATATAAATATATAAAAATTTAATTTAAAATAAAAATAAACAAAATTTATTTATTAAAAAATATTTTTAAAATACATTCTCAAAGAGTGCTTCATCCATCTAATAGTATCTGGTTTA
>CM063591.1:5794550-5810866 GCA_032356905.1 Salix exigua
TACGAGGGTGCTTATAGCATGCTAATTAATTATATGTGAAATATTATACAAGGTTATCATTTCCATTCTATGTAGTGTTTTGTTTTTTCAATTGGAACAAAATATTTCAGTTTTGAGAGGTTTAATGTGTGTTTGTGTGTGTATACAATTCAATAAACAAATAACATGAAAAACTGATAAAAGTATAATTTAACTAAGAAAATCAAGATAGCAACTTCTTAAAATAATATTAAAACGATAATATATTGGATCAACTTGGGTCAACTTAGGTTAGCATTTCAAATGAGTTATCTAGGTCATGAGACCATGATAACCTTAAATAGAGAAAATCAACGCAAATTATAAAGTTCAATTCCTAATAAACTTATTGTTGAATAATAAAATTGTGAAAAGATTAATCTAGAAAAAGAACAAAATAAAATGATTTTTCTAAACAAAACTATGAGCCTAGATGATATTACGAAAATGTCATCAATAATCTTTCAAGGCTTTTATATAATTTGATTGCTCTAATATGTTAACCTAGAACTTGTCAATATGCTAAAAGACTTCTCATAAAACTTTTAGCTTAATCTGATGGTTGAATTAAGAGATATATTTGATATTATATAACTAGACATTATTTTAAAAAATCACTATTTGTCCGAAACGAAACGGATGGAACAGGGCAATTTCGAGTGGAGTTTGGGTGGAATTTACGAAACACGATGAGATTCTGAGTGAGATAAAATATGTTCCAATTTGCTCCATTTTTTGAACTGGAACGAGGTATACCGATCATTTTAGACGAAACAGAATTGACAACCTTGATATTATATATCTTTATACTTGATGGATTTGAATTTAATGGCAAATTTATATTGTGACTCACATACTTTTCTGTGTAACAAACAACTATCTTCAAAATAAAAAGGCATAACTTACTATTTATAGAAAAATCTAAAAACCCCTATAAATTGGTAAAACTTCAATTTGTCCCTTAAATAATATTCAATAAATCCCTTTATTTTTCTAGCTTTGGAAATATAATCTATGGATTAATTATATTGTACTCTTTAATTTCTAAAATATATTTTAATCAAAGTAATAGTTAATTAAATCATTAGTTTAATATCTAACTAATGTTTCTGAATGTATGTGACCCATTAAGTTTCTAATATGTTCTAATTTTAATTAAATATAACTAAATAGTTTAATTTATTATTAATTCAATAAATGATTAATTTATATTTGAAGATTAGATGCATCTTTTAACCGCTTTTCATGATCTCCTAAATATTAAAAAAGTCATTAGTGGTTTAATTTAATATTTTATTTCTCGGTGTAATTAATATTAAATCATCACTAAGTTTTGGTTTAAAATTAAAGCATGGAATGTCTAAGATATTTTAAATCTTTTTTTTTTGTCTACATAGTAGTCATTGATTATTTGAATAAGATTTGAAACTAAACTCATTCAAATCTTATTACATCTTAGGAATTTCTCGATCAATATTATTTGAGAAGAAATGAAACATTTGTCCTAATTCACTTAAGACAATAAATCCTCTATTGATCACTCAAGTAATTTCATATAGTTCATGTTATACCTAATGTTTTTTTTTTTGTCATCTTAATTAAGATAACATGTAAAATGATCAAAACATAACATTTTTTATATAGAATAACTTAGTAATCTCAAGTCTAAAGATCACTTACAGAACTGTCATTTGAGCCTCTCCATAGACGTAAATGATATCTCCATATGAAAATCTCATGTAGTTTGTTCAGTGTGTTTATCTTATGACAATCACCTTCATATTAGTTATAGGTATTCTTTATATCCTAACTTATGAGAACAACTAATTTATTTCATAAAAAATAAATATAATATGTAACAATCTTTATGACTCTAGTAAATACTTTATTTCTAAAATGAAGAACATTTTAGAAACAATGCTTTAATATAATAAGAATTCCATAATTGTAACAATTTCATAATTTCTTTTGCAAAATATTTTTATATCATGCACTTTACCTTTACTTTATATTCATAAATCAAAAACAAGGTATTTTAACATATAAGATTAACCATTTTAGGGACATACACGTCCACGACCTTACCAATTCTAGAGAAATCCTTTCAGGTCAAAAGTTTTCCAGTCAGGGAAAATCTTTCAAAACAAAATGATAGCGGGACAGGAGGCGAAGGCAGAGGTTAACATTTAATGTCAAGGGGAAGGGTGGAAAATAGACAGGTGGTATCCATTTCTCTATATCCTTGTGAGTCCCTTGGCAATCAAAATTGTGGGTCCTGGATTATCATCAGCGACGGAAAGGGCCTAAGAACTGAAGGGCAATAATACTCTCATCAATGGCCCTGGAGAAAAGTCAAGTGCCCTTTCCAACAAGATTGATCATTTGCAATGCATTCGGACTGGTATCTAGAGCATCAGGGTCGTGAGACAGAACAATAGTGAAAGAATTTGAGGTACAGTAACAAGCAGAACAATAATCAAAACATAAAATGGTTAGATGAGAGTTTCAGATATGATTTCATGCAAGAATCTCTCACGGTTTAGCTTATGTTTAACCCCTGTGAGAAAGAAGTTGTTTTCATGGGAATGGAATGTTAGAGGTTCGAAATCCTAGAGTTCACACCAAAGAAAATGTTTCTGAAACTTTTTATAAATTGAGATGCTGAGAAGCATTGTTCATTGCCAAGCTTGCAAATGGTTAGAAAAGAAACCAATAATGCTTTGATTGCTACTAGTGGTCTGTGACTTGAATCTTACTGTTACTCAGGATTAACAGTGCATTGTTTGTATATGGCTTCTGCAAACTGAAAACGACGTCTCTTCTATTGAGGGCAGGTGTCCCCATGGAAAAAGCTTTTGTCTTTCGCAATTATTCAAGGTTGCTGTTGGTTTCTCTGTGATGTTGCTAGCCTAATTCCTGACCTAAATCTTACCATTTTCACTTTAAAGATTCTTAATCTGTGATGTTGCTAGCATAATTCATGACCTATATCACCATTTTCACTTTAAAGATTCTTAATATGTACGTTGTTAGCCTAATTCATGACCTATATATATCACCATTTTCACTTTAAAGATTCTTCATTTGTTGTCAAAAATACTTGCGAGCTCGAGAAAGAAATATATTTTTCTCAATCATTTACCTATTAATGTCTGATTACATTTTGAGCGACCAATAATGTCTGTATAAAAGAAAGATGCTACATGGACGTGACGTGAAGAGAGATGCTGGCTGTAATTTTGTTTCAAAGCAGAATTAATAAATGCTGCATGCCAGTAATGTATGGTATAGTCTTCCTCTGAAGGAATATTTGAGCCTACCAGCTATCATGAATTTCCTTTAATTTCTCTTTTCTTTTCGAGTACACCACTTAATTGGTTGATGAATCGGCCATCTGAACCATCCCATATTTTGAAAATGTTTTGTCATTATTAAAATTGATGAACAGTATAAAATGTACAGAACCATTCGGTATGAAAATAAAGTAGCTTATAAGTTTTAAATCACTATGTACTGACGTTTCAGAAAGGCCAATTTCACATCTTCTCAAGGACTTTCAAGTTTTCAATACACACACAGGCACTACTCCAACCAGCTTTTAGAGTTTATCAGAGTATTCATCTGAGGAATTATAAGCAGATTGAATATTCATTCATTAAGCTTAATTTCTTTTCTATTTTGTGTTTTCTTAATATTTTATGTTCTTTAACAGGAAGAACAAACTAATCTGGCATGGTCTGTTCTTTGCTGGGTATTAGTATTTTTCAGTAATATAATTCGACAATTAACAAAGCTAATCTGGCATGGTTTCTTCCCCATGTTCATTCATTAGGCCTTGGATGTTTGCCTTTTATGTTTATTGAAGATTTTGCATGAGAGTTCTCTTAACAAGTTTGTTAACGTTTAGGAATGAAGGAAAATGTTCCATGAGTAGTCATAAAGACTATAGATGGATTCTTGTTCCTTTCGGAGATGAGCACTCATAAAGATTTGAGAAGGATCCCTGATGTTTTTGGAGGCACGTATATAGATTCAATGGAGACAAGAAGATCTCGTTCTTCATATTTTTATGGAGACATGTTTAGAGACTCGAAGACTACGGATGGCAATGTGTTACCTACGAATTGAGTTTCTTTATATTCATATCCTATGCATTACTCATTATGTAAGAAATTCAGATATTCATATCCTATCCATTAGATTTGAAGTATTTGTATGGATTATCCATTACACGACTTTTTTTTTTATTTAACAAAAAGTAAAACTATAGACACACACACATGTATTTGTGTGTGCTATGACAATATTGAGATATGCATATATTATATTGGATTAAACACATATAAATGTTCTGCCTATATATTTTTATTATATTTATATAATTTAAATATATATCTTAGGTTAGGTTTGAGTCGGATTTTGAATTTACCATATCCATATCATAATGAATAGTTATAGACTCCATTAGTCAAGACTTTTTCATGGCAATAGGATCGATTAGTTTTTTCACGTCTAACATTTCCTTATTGAACCTTTGAAGACAAGCCATGGCGATTACATCTTCTCACTATATAATGATGAAGAGCTCGGCGGTGCTCTTTTTAGTTGGAATGTTTATGCTGAAGCGAGAGATAGGTCTCGAGTAAAGGTCATCAAAATTTAAATAAAATTAGGCTTGAAGCTATGATTCCATGCTTATTCATGAAGTTTTGTTGAGAGAAATTCGCACACTCTATCAATGTGTTGAGTGATAAGATCTAGGATGATTCTCATATTTTACATTTGCTTTCAAGGGTTTGTGAGTCCGTTTGAGTTGTCTAAGCTAGTCTTTAGAAAGTTGAATGTGAAATATTTTATGAAAAAAATATACACTCACTTATTAAAGACCATGTACAAAATCTTATCTTGTAGAGTCATGGATCTTATCTCATACCCTAGTCTTTTCTATGATAGGTGCACGTGTGACACTGATCAAACGGGAATCTTTGGTGTCTAGATCCATATTTAGAGCACCTTGATTGAAATTGATGGGTGTAGCTCCTTATTTGAGTTGCTGAGTTGTTGTTGTTGTTGTATAATTATGTACTATTTGTTAGGATAAATTCAATCTGCATAGTCAAATATTGCAATCACCGGCTTCCATCAATTAAAGCTCCTGACAGCCACTATGCATGACCACCGCCTGCATCCACCGCCTCTCCTGCAAGCCACCTCCAACTTGCCAAAATATCTTATCTTAAGATCAAAAATATCAAGCTTTTATTTTGTCTATAAATAGGAAGCTTACTTAAGGAGAGAAGAGTAGTGGGAGATATTAGAGAGAAAAAGAGAGAATTTTGACAGTGTTTCAAGCTTGTATGTGTATTTTTTTTTGCTGAAATAAAACAGTATATTTTATCTATTTTGAGTGTTTTAAAATCACCACCAGTGACCTCTCCCACCAACACCATCATGAGGACGCAAATATGTCGTGTTTGGGTCAGAATTAATAATACACCTTCCACGCCATGTAAATTTCTCCTCCAAACAAAAGCATATATAATAAAAGAAAATCAAACGTAGCGTGAGTTTAGGGTTAAGAAACTGTGAAACTGATTGATTCAGCAGAAGGAACCGCCAGTTCAATCAGTTGATCGAGCCATTGAAGCGATGATTGTTTTCAAAATGTTGGGAAAACTAATTTATTGCTGGTCGATGTAGTCATTTTACTGGGAATGATTGTTTTGTTTTGTTGCTCTATATGTTTTTCCATGAACAGTGTTCTCTGTTCTTGCTTCGCCACTGACTGTCCTTCCAGTTTGCTTCTGTCTTTTTACAGTAAATGCTTGTCAAGAACTTTTTTTTTAAAAAAAAAAAGATAGCTAGCCAGGACTTCATTCTTACATATTCATAAGGGGAAAAAAACCCTCGGGAAGGATCGATCGGATAAGCACCTTCAGTTTGCTGTAATTCATGCATCTAGCTTTTGCTAGGATAGGGTTATTTCTTGTCCAGCAAACCTCCTGGTTGGTAGCCTGCCCATGAAGGAGGAAATTAAAAAACTTTCTGTAAGATGAAGATAAGAAAGAACGAAAATGGTTGTGCGGTGGGGAAGCTTGACAGAAAGAAAACATCAGAAAGAACATGTGATACTATCTGTGTAGTAAATGCAATTATTGGAGTTCATTGACTCGCATGCAGTGATCGATAAAAAAAAAAGAGCTCATACCTTGAGCCAGTGGATCATAGTTATTAAGATGTGGGTGTAATATTCTATATAGGAAAGCCTATTATTATTTCTTGTTTTATCACAAAAAAAAAAGATTTTCACTTTATTCTCAAAATATAATAAAATATACAACATTAATTTGTACAGAAATGCTTAAATTACACTGTCTTGTTTCTTTCCAATGTGGAGTAAACTTAGTTCCTTCCTTTTAATGAGTTTAGGAGGCTAATTATTTGAAACAAGAACATGTAGTTTAAAGACATTGTTTGTCACAATTCTCAATTATTATCTATTAATTAATCCAATAAATATAATTTATGAATTCGCTATAACAATATATATACATATATATATATATATATATATATATATATATACTAGCCAATGTCTCGCGCCTCGTCGCGGGCAGTACCATATTTTTTTCAACACAAAAAAATGTTAATTGTTTTTTTATAATATATTTTTTGTTAAAATGATAAACTTATGCAGAATTACTGTGACGTGTAAGTTTTCTATAAAATATATGAATTTTAAATCGATATAAATTTATTTGTTTAATAGTTTTCAATGAAATAACCAATATAAAATTATCATAATCATTAAAAAGCAAGCAAATTATCATAATCATTAAAAAAAATTAATCACATTTTTAAGTAAAATAGAAATCTGTCAAGAGTGAACTTGAACCCCCAACCTCTCGAATGGAATTTTTGTCCCCCGCCTCATAAACCCGCTCGGCTACCTCAACATTCATTCATCTTTCTCGAAAATATATATTAAATTTAATTTTAATGTGGATTCGCTAAAAAAAATGTGTTGAGAGTGAGATTCAAACTCATGCCTTTAGAGGAGACCTTAATCTGACGCTCTTTAGACCATCTCGGCTACCTTAACAACCGTTTGTCTTTCACGAAAATAAATATTAATAGTAGGTGTTACTGTGGATTAGCACAGTAAAATCAGGACGTGTTTTATTGTATAATTAATATATATATATATATATATCATGGCGCAAGAAAAACGGAAAATAAAAAAAAATTAAAAATAAAATATAATATAACCGACATAATATATGTATTATTTTTGTCGAAAAAGAACAAAAACACCAAAATATATATATATATATATATATATATATATATATATATATATATATTGGCGTGGGAAAACAATAGTAATATAAGCTATTTAGATTTGAATTCTGAATTTATTTATGAGCAAAGCTATTATAGTTATACATCTGTAGATTGTCGGGCAACCATTTTTATTCAAATTTAGGCTCCCTTGATTGAAGCAATGATGCTATAAATGACTTTTGTACCGTGATTTATGGTTTTTACTTTACAAATCGTGCATCTAGTTGTTTTCTTCTTCTTATATTTATTATTATTTTTAGCCACAACAATCCTTTTTGAATTCTATTGCCAACTTTTCACTCCATTCTTTCTTGACATTCTTGGATAAAGTTGAAACGTCATGAAACTTGAATGCGGGGTGTGGGAACCTATGCATAAACCCTAGAAGCTATATATGGCAGCGTCATCACTGAATTTAATTGATGAACATAATTTGATAAGTGATATGAAATTTGATTCCTTTGAGTAGAAGATACAATCAGATGGAGGTGGGATAGAAACAAAACATCCAATCCGATACCGCGAGGGAATACCAATATCGATAAGTAGCTATGGGCACCATTACAAAATTAGGTCCCATTACTTTTGTTGGATATGACCATCGATCCAGCTCTTTCTTTGCCTCCACGTAGAAGATTTGTTCCCCCACTCATTGAACTTATATCTTGCATTGCTAGCTAGCTGCTAATTATTCACTCGCAAAAATACATGTTTTTGTACCAGCCGTCGAGGAACCTTCCCTTGAGTTTGATGCAGAGAATACAACAATATAAAAGATGTATAAAGTTGGAATATGCTCGGCAAACTCCACTGTTTATGTCATGTTCTGTCGGCGAGTCGCGATCTTCACATATCATCCAGGCATTTCTAGTAAAGATTGGATAATGGCCTGTTTTGAAATCACGAGTGAATATGTAAGTTTCTGTTGAAGTCCCTTTTGTCTTATTCCCTTCCTGCTAACAAAGCTCGAGCCCTAATGAGTTTTTGAAAAAAATAGCTCTCTCTCTTTTAGTTTGAGAAACTAGCCTTCCTCATTTGTAACAGCAGAAGTGTTTCTGTAGGTTCTCTTATGTCGGAAATGATTTTAGTTTTGTTTTAAGATTGGATAGTGAATCTGATGCCTGCAATTTATATTCCAGGTTTGAATTCTAAACTTAATTCCTCTGTAATTCTAGATTTATAACTTGACATTCATAACACTGCCAAAATATGAATCAATATTTTACAAATTAGTCAAATCTGTCACAATAACTTTTTTTCACTCTTCGCACCCTTTCATCTCCAGAGGGGGACATCGTGCAAAAAGAGGTGTGTTTTATAATAGTAAGGTTATGACTATAATTCTCGAGTCGCTACCTAGTATTAAATTCACTGAGAAATCAAATAGTTTGCTAGAGTCTGAGTAAGGAGACTTGTTGTGAAAGGAGAAAATGCATCACCCCAGTACACCCTACCTAAGATAATTTGTATTATTGTTTGATTGTTTTTTTATAAGTTAGTTTTTTATTCGTTAGTTTTCCTAAGGCTCGAAATAGATTTCTCTTCGTGAGAGAATCTCTACCTCATTGGGAGTTGAAAACCTGACCATTTTAAACTTTGAAAAATTTTACACCGTACTAAAAAACCTCTTTTTTTACTATATGTAAGTATACTTTATAATGTAATTTTACACCATGATAGATAAAATAAAATGATTGTTAAAGTTTTTGATATTTTGGTCAAATTTCAATGGATAATCATAAACCGATTACTGAAATCCAATTTTTATTTCAAAACATGAAAAATAAGCTATATTTGTTTTTACAAAAAAAAAAATGCTTGGAAAAACCTTGAAATTTAACCGTATATACGAAAACAACACATTTTAAGCTATTTATTTAACATGATTTTTATACATCATATTTAGAAAAACTAAAAAAAAAAAGATTGGATCTGACCGTATTAAATGGGTCGGCCCAACCGAGTTGAGCCAAAAGACCCAATTTTTTGAGATTTGGGTTGGACCGATAACATATTCAGCCCAATAACACTATCAGAAAAAAGAAAAAATAATTGTTGCACTGTTCACATATTAGAAATTTAAAAAAAGTTGATATTAGAAATTTAAAAAAGTGAAGAACAGAAAAGTTGATTGTGAATACAATTTACTTTCATAGAGTTTTCTTAATCTAATTAAAATTTCGCACTAGAAATCATTGACAGTATAACATCAAATTGATATTTTTAGATTTTTTGTTATGGAAATTATTCCCTAGTGGTTGCAAACCTATGATTACTAGCCTATTATTTATCAGCCTATTGGTACAACCAATAGGTTATAAGCCTACTAGTTATCAACCTACTTCATAGATAGATATGAAGACCCTCTGAACTTAGTTCGATTGCCTATTTCAATGTAATAATAAAGAACATCTTGATTGTGATCTCTGTATCATATCCACGACAATCAAGCTAGAACCCTAGATAGCCACAGTAATCACGTCTAATGGATCCTTATAAAGGATAGTTGATACCTTTAATATTTCACAATCAAATGAGTCATGCAGCTTAGATATTATTCATCGTCATTAGCAAAGGCATATGATGAGCTTTGATAAAGGTTATTGTTAGGAAAATGATGAGCAATGACATAATAGAAAAGAGATGGTGATTAGACAAATCTACTTATTAGCTCTACTTATTTGTTCCACTTGTCTTGTAACGGGAAATGTGTAGAGAAATTGCTTGGTGTGTTAAATGCTCGTTTAGCATTGTGATCTCACTAATTTTTATTGAAATTTAATTTTTTTTTAATTTAAATTAATATATTTTGTGTTTTTAGATCATTTTAATGTTCTGATTTCAAAAATAATTTTAAAAAAATTATTTTGATGTATTTCAGCACGATAAAAACTTTAAAAAACTACCGTAATCACACTCGAAACAAACCCTAATAATTATTACTAGAGAAACACAAGTTGATCGAAAGAGGAAAGGTTGACTAGGCTGTCGTATGGGGGCTGGAAAATTTTGACAAGAAAAATGAGACTTTTTTTCAGAGATGAAAAGGGGCTACAATGATAATCTGCATGAGTTGGAGCAAATTTCACATGAATTTTTTCAATACATTATCACTGTAAAATTCCACTCGTTAATAGTGTTGTTGAAAAGTAAAGTGATGACTTGCTTGGTTTTTTTTTTTGTTGTTGTTTCAAAGGTTATCCTAATTATTACTCAGGAAGAACCCTAGCAGGATGCGCTGCCCAAGCCTCCGGAGAGAATCAGGGCTAAAAATTATAAAATAAATTAAAAGAGTTTAGGAAAACACTGCCAGCGCCACATTTTTCAACTTTCCTTTTTTTTCACTTTGTTTTTTTTTTCTTTTTTCACTTTACTTTTTTTTTTCTTTTTTTATTTATTTTGATTTTTTTTTATTGATTTTGACATTTTTTTTTCTTTTTTTTCACTTTATTTATTTATTTATTTATTTATTCACTTTGCTTTTTTTTTTCATTTTGATTTTTTTTATTGATTTTGATGTTTTTTTATTTCTTTTTTTTTTCACTTATATTTTTTTTATTATTTTTGATTTTTTTTATATTTTTTTTATTGATTTTGATGTTTGTTTACTTATTTTAAAAAAAAAACATTATTGACATTTTTTTATTGAATTTTTTTCAATTATCAACTCAATAAGAATAATAATATTAGTTTTTTTCTTGCTTCTTTTTTTATGTTTTTTTATTTTTTTCATCGTAATAATTTAATAATTTTTATTGTTTTAGTTGTAATAGTAATAATATTTTTAGATCTTAACACTTTGATGTTTTCATTTCGGCTCTTATATTTTTAATTTTGAATTTTAATCCTTTTATTTTTATGTTCATTTCAGTCCTATTACTTTTAATTTTTCATTTTAATCCCTTTATATATATTAATTTCAAGAATAATCCTTACTTTTGTCCATGTATGTGTGTGTGTATGTATATAATTGTACTTAGTTTTGATTTTGATTTTTTTTATTTTCTTATTTGTTAGGATGATATATTTTTTTTCAAAAAAATAGTTCTTAAATTTTATCTTATATCTATGATCATTTGAAAATTGATATTTGTATTTTTTTTGTTATTTATTTTAGTTTGTTTTCCTTTTTCCTTTTTTATTTTTACGTCATATGATTTTTTTTACTTGATAATTTTTATTTTATTTTATTTTTTGATCTTTTGTTAAAGTTTTTATGATTTTTTTAGTCTTTTATTTATTTTTTCATTATTAGCATAATAATAATAAAAATAATAATAATTTAATGTTTTTCTCTTACTTACTCTTTTGTTAATATTTTTAGGTTTTCTTTCTCTCGGATAATTTGATAATTTTTATTCTTTTAACAATTATACAAACTTTTACTCAGACTTGCAGAGTAGTGTAATGTGTTTTTTATAAATTTTCAGATCAAATAATTGTTTTTCGAATCAATAATTTTTATATTTTTTCATTTATTTTATTTTTTCATTTGCTTTTTGTTAATGTTTTTAGGTTTTTTAAGCTTTTGATTTAATTTTGTTTTCTTCCGTTATTAAAACAATAATAATATAAATATTAAGAATAATAATAGTAATTTTAGGTTTTTGTTCTTACGTGCTTTTTTATTATGTTTTTGGGTTTTCTCAAAGATTTGTTAAATAATGTTTATTATTTTGATAGTGATGTTGATAATAATTTAAGAAGTTAAGACTTTGATTTATTATTATTATAACAAAGGATGTTGATCTTTTTATTATATCAAATTTTTAGTTTTGTTTTAAGATTGGATAGTGAATCTGATGCCTGCAATTTATATTCCAAGTTTGAATTCTAAACTTAATTCCTCTGTAATTCTAGATTTATAACTTGACATTCATAACAATGCCAAAATATGAATCAATATTTTACAAATTAGTCAAATCTGTCACAATAACTTTTTACACTCTTCGCATCCTGTCATCTCCGGAGGGGACATCATGCGTAAAAAGGTGTATTTTATAATCGTAAAGTTATGACTATAATTCTCATGAGTCGCCACCTAGTATTAAGTTCACTGAGAAACCTAATAGTTTACTAGAGTCCGGGTAAGGGAACATGTTATAAAAGAGAAGATGCATCACCCCAATATACTCTGCTTAAGGTAATTTGTATTATTGTTTGATTGTTTTTTTATAAGTTAGTTTTTTATTCGTTAGTTTTCCTAAGGCTCGAAATAGATTTCTCTTCGTGAGAGAATCTCTACCTCATTGGGAGTCGAAAACCTGACCATTTTAAACTTTGAAAAATTTTACACCGTACTAAAAAACCTCTTTTTTCATTACTTTATAATGTAATTTTACACCATGATAGATAAAATAAAATGATTGTTAAAGTTTTTGATATTCTGGTCAAATTTCAATGGATAATCGTAAACCGATTAAAATATCAAATTTTTATTTCAAAACATGAGAAATAAGCTATATTTGTTTTTACAAAAAAAAATGCTTGGAAAAACCTTGAAATTTAGCCATATATACGAAAACAACACATTTTAAGCTATTTATTTAACATGATTTTTATACATCATATTTAGAAAAACTAAAAAAAAAAGATTGGATTTGACCGTATTAAATGGGTCGACCAACCAAGTTGAGCCAAAAGACCCAATTTTTCGAGATTTGGGTTGGGTCGAGAACATATCCAGCCCAATAACACTATCAGAAAAAGAAAAAATTGCTTCACTGTTCACATATTAGAAATTTAAAAAAAGTTGATATTAGAAATTTAAAAAAGTGAAGAACAGAAAAGTTGATTGTGAATACAATTTACTTTCATAGAGTTTTCTTAACTAATTAAAATTTCGCACTAGAAATCATTGACAGTATAACATAAATTGATATTTTTAGATTTTTGTTATTATTTATCAGCCTATTGGTACAACCAATTGGTTCTAAGCCTACTAGTTAGCAACCTACTTCATAGATAGCTTAGTTCGATTGCCTATTTCAATGTATAATAATAAAGAGCATCTTGATTGTGATCTCTGTATCATATCCACGACAATCAAGCTAGAACCCTAGATAGCCACAGTAATCATGTCTAATGGATCCTTATAAAGGATAGTTGATACCTTTAATATTTCACAATCAAATGAGTGATGCAGCTTAGATATTACGAGCTGTATACACGTGCGATACGATAGGTTTTTTTATTTAGGTAGAAAATTGATTGTTTTTATATATATTATATTTTATTATTTTAATATTAATTAATATAATTATATTTAAGAATACTTGATATGAATTTTTGCTTCAAAAATTTAAAGTCATTTTTACTCTCTCTCAATAAAGTTTTAGGCGATAATATTCAATAAATATCAAATATATTAGAAATGAAAATATTGTAATTTGTTTTTAAAACATAAACTTAAATTTTTTATGCTATAATTATTTTTAATGGAAACTTGTATATTTTTTAATTTGACTTGTAGATAATGCAGGTAAATTTGTCAATATTTTTTTTTGAGATGTTTTTTTTTCCAGTAATATTAGATCTAAAATATTAAAAATAAAAACATTGGAAATTCTTGTAAATAAATAAATTTAAATAAAAAAGCACAAAATTAAATTTTGAAGCCAATATTTTTTTATATAAGATTTATTAATTATATTTTAAAAAAACATGATATGAATTTCTATCTTTCAAAAAATCTTAGGTTATTTTTCCTCTCTCAATATATTTTTAGGCGTTAATATTCAATAAATATTCAAACATATAATTAGTTTTACATATTTTAATTTGACATAAATATTCAAATATATAATTAATTTGACATAATTTCAATAATATATTTAATTTAAAGGATAATCTTAGGCTATTTTGTTCTCTCTGTATATATTCTTAGGCGATAATATTCAATAAACATTAGAACATATAATTGGTTTCATATATTTTAATTTGACATAAATACACAAATATATAATTAAAAAGTCAAAACACTGCAAATTTATTTCAAGAAATAAACTTAAACAAAAGAGCATAAAATTTAATTTTGAAGCCATTTTTTTTATTTTATAAAATTTATTCATCGTATTATTATATTAAATGTATTTAGGAATATTGATATGAATTTTTATCCTTAAAAAAATCCTAGGTCATTTTTCCTCTCCCTTTATATATTTTTAGACGATAATATTCAATAAATATTTGAACATAATATTAGTTTAACATACTTTAATTTGACATAAATATACAAATATATAATTAATTTCATATACTTTCAATAATATCTTTAATTTAAAAGACGAAATTGAAGTAAACCCAAACATTGAAATAAAATAATTCAAAACAAAACCGGAAATTAAAAGAACTGGGACTGAAATGAAACTGAAATCCATAATTAACTTGCATAGAAGGATAGAATTGAAAGAAATCAAACTTTTGATACTTAAAATATTAAGGGTTTATAATAAATTTTCATGGAAGGATGAAATTGAAATTAATCAAAAATTTGATACCAAAATATTTAGAATTCCAACTCAACCTCGCAAAATTAAAAGCATGAGGACCGAATCGAACTTCAATACATAATCAATTTCAATTGAAGGAAGAAATTGAAACAAATCAAAACCCATTTAATAGAAATAAGGGCCGAAAAACAAATTAAACGCTCGAGGATTGAAATGAAATTTGACAAAAACAACTTAGTTGACATCATCTAGCGCAGTAGGAGAGAGAAATTAGGGGATCAAAACGATTATTGACACGTCTCCGGACACCATAGTGCGACACGCCACGCACAAGGGGAATAGAACATGCCCGAAAATCATTGTAGACGGCGGTTGTGCATTTTCCGACACCGCGACGTGTCGTTCAAAAATGCGTGAGCGTTGAGACGAATCAGTGCGTTCGGCGACGCGCACACAAATTGTTAGAAGAAAAATTTAAAAGTGGCTAATTACCGGAGCGCCCTCACCCTCAGACGTGTGTTTTGTCATTTTCAAGGGACAAAACGGTTATTGCAATCGTTCAATGAATTAATTAAAAATAAAAGAACCGGCTCGGACGAACCAGGCCGAAACGGTCAATGACCCTTGAAAATGGAGGCCTTTTTGTCTTTTTCGGGGCTAATTTTGTTAATACACTCGCTCAAAATCGGAAGAAAAAAGAACATACACCCGCAAGCACCAGGTCAAACCGCACATGAATGGTGACTATAAGTCACAAGTAAAAGTGTTTTACTGTTCAAAATTACATTATCTTTTAGGTGTATAATTCATCGTCATTAGCAAAGGCATATGATGAGCCATGGCATAATAGAAAAGAGATGGTGATTAGACAAATCTACTTATTAGCTCTACTTATTTGTTCCACTTGTCTTGTAACGGGGAAATGTGTAGAGAAATCTCTTGCTGAGGGTAAATTTAGTACTCGCTTGACATTGCGATCCCACCGACTTTTGACCAAAATTTGAAGAAAAAAAATCATTTTAAATGAATATATTTTGTGTGTTTTAGATCATTTTGATGTGTTGATTTCAAAAATAATTTTTAAAAAATAAAAAATATTATTATAATATATTTCAATACGATAAACACTTTGAAAAGCTATCGCAATTACACTCTCAAACAGGTCTTAATTATTACTAGAGAAACACAAGTTGATCGAAAGAGGAAAGGTTGACTAGGCTGTCGTATGGGGGCTGGAAAATTTTGACAAGAAAAATGAGACTTTTTTTCAGAGATGAAAAGGGGCTACAATGATAATCTGCATGAGTTGGAGCAAATTTCACATGAATTTTTTCAATACATTATCACTGTAAAATTCCACTCGTTAATAGTGTTGTTGAAAAGTAAAGTGATGACTTGCTTGGTTTTTTTTTTGTTGTTTCAAAAGTTATCCTAATTATTACCCAGGAAGAACCCTAGCAGGATGCGCTGCACAAGCCTCTGGAGAGAATCAGGGCTAAGAAT
>CM063591.1:5811366-5875433 GCA_032356905.1 Salix exigua
TACGATTGTTTTTATTTAGAAATATATTAAAAATATTTTTTATTTTTATTTGGAAATATATTAAAAAAATTAAAAATATATTTTTAACGTTAGCATATTAAAATAATTTAAGAATATTTTTTATATTTTAAGTAAAAGAAATCATTAAAAAAACATTTTGGAGTACTTCCAAACACAACCTTAGGTCTGTTGTGCAATTAAGTTGGTCCTATAAGCTTAATATATGGCATCAAATTTGGGATTATTTTTGGTAGTGTAATTAAGATTGTTTTTAAAGTATTGTTTTATTTAAAAATATATTAAAAAATATTTTGATATATAAGTATATAAAAATGATCTTAAAACATCAAGAATTTTTAACTTAAAATGAAAAATATTTTTTTAAATTTAAAAATAATTTTAAAACACAGTTTCAAACAACCTTTCAAACCTAAAAGTAAAACTGGTCTGACCGGCGGCAGAGCCAAATTGTGAAAGCATTGGAAAGGCAAGTTCTTACGGCTGGCCATCGTAGCAAGTCTACGTACAGTCAATAATGCAGAAGATATCTGGTTGTGAATCTTGACACACACAGATATGCAGTGAGGTGACTGAATTAAATTAAAAAAAAAAAAAAGCAAAATGATAAATCCTAGACAGCATTGAATATCTCCTCAGGCACCTGCCTGTGATAGAGAAAGGCAAATTATATTCTGGAAAGAAAAAGCATCAAATTAATCTAATCTAAACAAAGCAAAACATCAACATCTCATTACGTGGGAGTAGATGAGGGAATAGAAATATATTCTAATGAACATGAAATATACAAGAGGAAGAAGAAGAAGAAGATTATTGGCCTGTTCTTTCCAGGCAACTGCAGAAGAATGGCATGAGCTCCAAGATCAAAATCACTTGAGCAAGGCCGTATAATTCCTCTACTGGAGCTTTCACAATGCTTGGCTGGTTATGGGTTCAAAATCACACTTGTAAACGCACAACACAATGAAGGTCGTATCAGGAATGCATCGCGTTTGAGAATGAAAGGTGATACAGAAGACATGATACATCTAGTTTCGTTTTCTGATGGTCTGGAATCTGGGGAGGATACGTTCCTGAGGCTTATGCCAGGAAAAATGGAGGAGTTCATAGAAAGGATTGATGCTGGAAAGTGATAAGATCAGTTGCATCCTTGCTGATCAGGCTATCGGATGGGCCTTGGAACTTGCAGAAAAGAAGGGGATCAAGCGAGCTGACTTTTGTTCTGCTGCAGCTGCAATGTTAGTCCAGGGATTCAGCATCCCAAAACTGATTGAAGACGGAATCATAGACAAGAAAGGCCAGTTCTTTCTATCACCAGTTTGTGTCTGTCCTGATGAGATGTTCTATCCAATTTTGACAGAGTGAGCCCTCAGGATAAGGCACCACAACAAAATGTGCTGGCACACCCTTCTGTTGCTTGTTTTGTGAGTCACTGTGGATGGATCTCTGTCATCGAAGGTGTATGCAATGGAGTACCTTTCCTCTGCTGGCCTTACTTTGCTGACCAGTTCTTTAATCAAAGCTACATTTGCGATATTTGGAAAGTTGGATTGGGATTTAAAAAGGATGAAAATGGGATAATTACAAGAGGAGAAATCAAGAACAAGGTGGATCAACTGTTGAGTAATGAAGAGTTTAAAGCAACATCATTGGAACTCAAGAAAACTGTCGTGAATAGTATCAAAGAAGGTGGTAGTTCTTATCAGAATTTCAAGAAATTTATTTAATGGATCAAGGCTTAGGTGGTTTATTTTACAACCATTACAATATGTATTTGAGGTAGAGGTTGATTTGCGTGCTTGCCTCTGTTGTCTGCCAATTTGCTTTTGTTCATAGTCTAAAATTGACAGAGAACATGTAGTCTGGCATTATCAAGTAGCTGCTCTCTTTCTTTGTTTAGAAACTTCAGAAACTTTCTTCAGAATCACAATAGCACACACCATCATCAGGTCATGGATATTAATTAAATCCTTGCTGTAATTGATTCATAAAAATAAACCTTGTTTTAAGCATGATTTAAGTCCTGCTAAGGATCCCAGTTTTTATCGGTTGTTCGGTGACTCGGTTATTTTGAACACCCCTACCTAGAATTACTGGGGACTAACGATGGAAAAGGCGACTTCATGTAGCCTACCTCAGGAAATATCAAATGATGTCTTTTCCAGAGATGTTTTACCTGGCAGTGAAATTTGCAGGAGGTGTGGAAATCACTTTTGGTTCATCCATAGACAGCGACGCATGCAGGTTTATGAACATAGCCTAGAAAATTTCACAATCCTCACCAGTCTTGATTTCTTCTCTTAAGAGGGACCTTTCTTTTGAAGATTTTAAGGGATTCTTGAAAGGCAGATCAGCCAGCAACTATTGCAAATGCCATTGAAAAGTCCCATTCTTTTACTGGTCATGACTGCATTCCAGAATGTGCAATAATTCAAGTAGAGGGAAGGGAGTGCTGGAATCCATCGATTATATATTATTTAAAGTTTGAGCTCATTGATAAGTGAAGAATACTTCAGACTGCTAATAGGGGTAGAATCAGGACCAACCATAAATGGGAGTAACAATCAAACAGTTCTATTTTATATTCTGATAGGCTTAAGCCGACATGCAGAAAACTCTCACTCTAATCCAAAGATTGGATAAAAATTATGCTCATTTTTCAATAAAAACTTGTTTGATTACTCAGACGACTTCTTGGACTTGGAATTTCGATATTCGCTCCTCTTGGTGAACAGTGAGGTGAACTTTAAGTTTATATAAACAAAAAGTATATTTTGTATGAATCAGCTATGAAAATTTTACTAGAATGAGTAATCCACATATTCTAGTTATACCTTATCCAGCACAAGTCCATGCAATTCCTCTAATGGAGCTTTCACAGTGCATGGCTGATTAGTCGTTTGTGCTGCAACACCACCTCGCTTTTTCTGGGAAAACATGCAGAATTTTGGACTCTGATCTAAGACTATCAAACTTCATCTCCAACTTGACTGTAAAAATCCATTGGTACTTGATGCAACTAAAATCCAAAGAAGGTAACTCCACCTGCAGAATGTTTGTATCGGCGGGGAACTCTTCCTATAAACTGTTAGTTGAACAAGGACCGGTTGTGATTCCAAACTTATCAAACTCTGTATATTCAACGCATGACAAGACATAAGCCTACTGCTTATCAAGATTCTTCTTTTCAATAAGGAAACTAATTCCTTCAGTAGCTACTGGGTTGCGCTTACTGCGAACCCCAGTTTCTGTACCATGCGAAACCAAAGAGACGTGGCGTGGTGACAATGGGATTGTGATTTACAGTCTCGATTTTGAGTCGAGCGTGCACCCTTTGTAAGAACTCTAGGATAACCGAGGTTTTAATCATTCACCTGGACTCACAAAGTGCGCTTTCCGGAGAGTGGATTTCTACCATAAAAAAATACTGACTTATCGCACCATTTTTGTTTTATCATGATCATAAAACCACTCAAAGATGCCTTTGTCATTAGCAAGTTTCCAAATCACCCCGTGCCCACCGGGCTTGCATACAGATGCAAATGGTCTTGTAATCAACCGCTGCCCATCTTCAGCGGGCATAAGCTTCTCATAATCATGAATTTTCACAATGTCAAAGTACCGGTTGTAATTGTGAAGCCCTTTGCACACATCATCTAAATAAATCTTGTTTACGCTCCGGCGGTTTGTTTCTTCTTCTCATGAATTCAAACCGATGACATAGAGATAGGCAATATAGGGGATTGAAATCAAATTCAATTCCTGATGAATTGCAATATATGGAAGGTAGGAATAAACAAGACAAAAGAACTGAAAGAACCATCCTGCAGCTTATTCCTGGAAAGTTTAGGAGCTCATCGAACAATTTAATGCATCGGATAGGGATAACATCAGTAGTGTTCTTGCCGATCCGACTACTGGATGTGTCCTGGAAAAGGCGCAGAGAAAGGGAATCAGCTAGCAGTGTTCTGCACTGCTATAGCTGGAATGTTGGTCCAGCATCCTAGAATGATTGAAGATGGGATTGTGTATATATATATACTAACAAATGCCCACGCCTCGTCGCGGGCGGTATCATATTTTTTCAACTTATAAAAAATTAATTGTTTTTTATAATATTTTTTTTTGTTAAAATGATAAATTTGTACAGAATTCCGGTGACTTACAAGTTTTCTATAAAATATATGAATTTTAAATCGATATAAATTTATCTGTTTAATAGGTTTCAACGAAATAACTAACATAAAATTATCATAATCATTAAAAAAGCAAGAAAATTATCATAATCATTAAAAAAAAATTAATCATATTTTTAAGTAAAATAGAAATTTGTCAAGAGTGGACTTGAACCCCAGCCTCTCGAACGGATTTTTTTTGTCTCCCGCCTCATAAACCCGTTCGGCCACCTCAACATTCGTTAATCTTTCTCAAAAATATATATTAAATCTAATTTTAATGTGGATTCGCTAAAAAAAAATGTGTTGAGAGTGAGATTTGAACCGATGCCCTCTGAGGGGACCTTAATCTGATGCTCTTTAGACTATCTCGGCTACCTCAACGACCGTTTGTCTTTCACGAAAATATATATTAATAGTAGGTGTTACTGTGGATTAGCACCGTAAAACTCGAACGTGTTTTATTTTATAGTTATATATATATATATATATATATATATATATATATCATTTTATCATGGCGCAGGAAAAACATTGTAGATTGCTATAGTGATTTTTGGAAACAGAAAATAACAATAAAAAATTTAAAAATAAAATACAATGTAACCGACATAAATTAAAATTTAAGAACGATAAGTACAAAAAATAAAAACAAAATCTAAAAACAAAATCTAAAAACACAAATACATAAAATATGGATTATTTTTGTTCAAAAAGAACAAAAACACCAAAAGAATATATATATATATAGTAATAAAACCCATAAAATCATGCTATCTCCTTCCCCTCTCTCCCTTCTCCTCTCTTCTCCATCGTAAGATCTAAAAACTTTTCTTTCTTTCCCTGTTTCTCCCTCTCTCCTTCCAACTCTCGCCTAAATACAAAACCACCCTCTCCTCTCCCCCTCTTTCTCTCTCCGGTAATACCGAACGACCTCCTCCTCTCTCTCTCTCAAATCCATCTCACTTAGGGTTTTGATCTCCTTCAATTCCGCTCTCTTCTCTACAACCACCATCCTCTCTCGCACTAAAAGAACAAACCCAACAGACACAAAGTTAATAAACAGAAAGGAAGAAGCCAAAACGCCCCTGGATAAAAAATAAAACACGCTGGCTCATTAAGGGTATAATTGTCTCGACATCGCCACAATCCATAGTAAAAACACTCTGAAGTTACAGATGATGTGTACAGGAAAAATGGCACGCCTTTTATTTGTTAGTTAATATATATCCTGAGTAACTCAGGTGGTCTTGAGTTTCTTCAATTTGATCCTTAAATGACCCTCAAACTTTGATTTTCTTGCAATTTCACCCATGATTACATCCGATTAAGTTTGTATAGATTAGATGTGGTCTTTTCGGACTCAATTTTTCACCAAATAATTTGACTCATTAAAAAATTAATTAAGTCTTTGCACTTAATTATTTAATCTAATTTTAGCCTAAGTTAATTCTCACACTTAATTAAATATTTAATTAAGCATATTATTAAATCAAATTGACTTCATAAAAGTCCAATTAAGTCTACAAACTTAAGTTTTATGCAAATTCATCTTCTATTCGCTTAAGTTAACATTGAATCTACATTATCCTTCACATTTAGGTCATCTAGATTATCCTTCACATTTAGGTCCTTCAATGGTGCACTTGAGTTTCTAATTTTGTCAAAGTATCAATCTAGTTTTCTATGTGTATCATTCATGCACTTAAATCCCTCTTTACTATGTTTTTATCAACTAAGTTATTTATCTTTTCTTTATTTTATTATTAATTTTAAAAGAAAAAAATAAGAAACCTATAGGTTATGATAGATATCATAATCATTCAAGGTAAGATTCAACACAACATATGTCCAACTTCTTGGCATTGCCATCCTCAATGCTAGTGACCAACTGGTAACAATTTCTAAACACATTAATTGTGGGATCAATTCTGATGAGCGTACAAAACTTATCGAAGGTAGACAAGGTTATCCACCTATTAGGGTGCAATTGACGTGGACCCAATTGGTAACATTTAAACATTTTTCTTAAAAATCCTTGGAGAATGAAGAAGTATCCAATTTGGTATATCCCCTCATCCCTTTCAACTAATTACCAAAATCCCTTCATACATTTAAAATCTTGTTTGTAAGCTTCCTTTCCATGTTATTTTTCAATATTCAAATAATAGTTTAAGAGATTGTAAGAAAATCTGTTATAAAAATTCACTGACTCAAGTGGGAGGTGTATGTTGGAGGGGGCAGGCAGTTGCACCCTCCAAGTTTCTGTAATTTTTCACTCTGGCCCTTATAGATTCTCACATGTCTGTCATCGTATGAGCTATGGCCATCATAAGAAATCATCACTGCGAAATGAAATTCAGACGAAAATATATAAATGGTTTGGTATACACGTCATATCTGTCAATGATTTTTAACACAGAATTTGCAATTAATTAATTATTCTGTAAATTTTCTTCATTGACATGTCCCTGGGTTCTTGGACAAGAAGGAAAAGGTAAGGTGTTTTGTCATGCCAGCTTTGCTGAAACAACGTGTGTGGCTTTGGACCCAGCAAGAAACACAAAGTAATCCAAAATTCAACCATGAAAATTGAGAAAAGAGAGAAAACAACAAAGGTGCCGATCCACAAGTGTATCATGCTAGACAAAACAAGAGGGCCATGCATGAGCTCCAAACCCCAGATGAAGAAAAAACAGACGTTAGGGTCCCATGAAAGCTATAATTATGTTAGCCTCTACCGATCCCAGAAAACAAAAGCTATAATTAAAGCCAATACCAGCACATGAACAACGCGGCAGAAATCTCATCTCTTTCTCTTCTCCAAAAACAGCAGAAGCAGAAAGAAAGAAAGAAGATGGTGTTCTTCACTTCTCAATTCTCTAAACTATAAGTTTGTTTGTTTTTGAAAACAAATGTTTTTTTTCCTTCAAACTAATTATATTTTGTGTTCTTGGATGGATCGTTTTGATATGCGATACTAAAAATAAATATAAAATTATAAAAAAGTTATTTCTCATATGAAAAAGTAAAATCTAATAGTAACACAAACTATCGTACAATTATTATAGCCAAATCATGAAATCACGTGCGGTATGAAGCTTGAAAACTAAGGGAAAACATGTGTATCCAACATGAAACCCTATAATAATATCATAATTAAGTAATAATAAAAATATATTTAAAAGGAAAGAGGAGGAGGAAAAGAGAATGGGATCGATCAGATGGATGTAGGGAATGTGCAGAACATGCTGTACAATTCAGTGATGCTGCTTCACTGTCTCTCCCTTTCTCACATGCTCAATCCTTTCAAGCTAAATGAATCTCTTCCCTCTTCTCTCTTTCCATGTGCAAACACATGTGCTCTCTCTCTTGCACTTCAGGCTTTGCTGGTCCACATCACTTTTACATGTTTTAAATTTTTGAGAGAAAAATATAAACCATATTCTGATATCTCATCTAATAGTTAAAATTATATATGCAAAATTATTTTTTAATATGGTATCAGAGATTTGTTGACTTATCGACACAAGTTTGAATCTCACCACCCTCATTTTATTTGATTAAAAACTAAACATAAGATAGTATGAGTTTAGGCAAGTTTCAAGCTCAAAAAACTTTCACTTGAAGGGGGTATTAGAGAATAATATAAATCATATTCTGGGATCTCACCTAAAAATTTAAACTCAAAGAGCCTAGTTGACCCAACGGTCACAAATTCGAATCTCACCACTCTCATTCTATTTTATAAGAATCAAGAATAAAGTACTGTAAACCCGTGTAAGTTTCAAGTCCAAAATCATATTTTAAAACCTAGTCTAATAGCTTTATGCAAGATAGTTACTTAGCAACATAACCCTCTGAGAGGAAGACACAGTCACAAATAGTACAATTTGTGGTTTTTCACTCGCTAATCCGCCCTCAGCATTGCTCCATTACTTCTGAACTACCACCATGCATGTATCTTTACTCTAAGAAACCTTGAGGTGATCTACCTGGGATTTTGGTGATACTGTTTTTTTCAACTTCAATTGGATCTCATTTGTCAATTAATTTATTAATCCTGCTTGTCGCTGCACTTCCTGTGTTTAATAAACTAGCTAGGGCAAAGCTTATTTCCACGTTCCATGTGTGGGAATGTGAGCTCTCAGCCGCGCCTCGCACCTCGCATGAAGGTTCATGTTAATCCATCAACCTTGGAAACATGTTCAGCCAACACATTGATTTGTATTAAACAAATATTTTTCATGCTCAGCTGCCATGTCTATCCATCCAAAATCCTTTAATTGACTGGGCCAGTTCTCTCCTTTTCCTTTTCTTTTGTCAAATATATCCAAGTATAATATACGAAAGTATACCCTTAACATTTTTCGTAAAAAGAAATCGGTCTTACGAACAAGTGGATGATAATAATGGGGGGAAATACCCCAACTATTGAATAAAAAAACGTTTAAATTGAAAGAGGCAGCCACTAGCTAGAAAATCAATATTTGTTTCCTAATTTCTAGAGACTATGGTAGGGAGAGGGGGGGCTGCACTGGAAATGGAGAGTTTGAAATCTTTACATGTGCAATTACAGATTCGCAGGCTTTAATTTGGTGCTAGTGCCAAGGTCTCTCTCCCTGTGGCTTGCAAGTTGTGCCCAAAAGGTTGTTTTTCACTACATTTTTTTTTTAAAAAAAATTGAATTTCTTTTTATAGTTTTTATTCTCAATTAAAAAAACCCATGTGTTTAAATATTTTCATATAATGATATAAAAAATATATAATTTTAATATATTTATAGACGAAAAATACACGCTAATTTTCGAGAAATTGGTGGCGTGCTCTACGTAAAAAAGGCGTTCACAAATCACAACCTTGGAATGCATAGAAATATCCGTGCATGCAGGACCTGATCCCCACCACATGACCCCCCGATGCTCTTATCATCAGTGGTCCATCAACAACGAATTGCTATTAAATGATCTGGACCGTTGAATCTGCCGATGCTGTAGATTTCTTGGTTCCCATGTCCTCCTTCTGCTCACCTTCCTCATTCCTTCCATCTTTCTCTTTCAATGCAGGTGGGGTCGAGGGATATATAAGATATGTTGGATATAGAAATTATAAAAATTCAAAGCACAATCTTATAAAAACCCTAAGGAAAAGCATGAGAATAGTAAGACAAACAACAGGGCAGGGAGTGGTTCTTTTGTAGTTAACCAACAAAGCCAGTGGCCATAAGCATTCAATCCATTACTTAAACCACGAGCTGACTCAAATTCTCTCCCACTATCAAAATAAGAAACACCGTATCCTTCTCCCCCTCTCTTTTTCATCCAGACAGCTCTCTCTGCCCATGAGTTCAATGCTAAAAAGGTCCAAGGTTTCACTAAGAAGGACGGAAAGAAGCAGAAGAAGAGGACCACGTGCACGTTCTGGCAGAGCTCAAAGAAGCATTTGCAGCGGTGGATTCGTGACAAGCCCCGGCAAGTTCTCGGACAAGATGGAGGCTCTCAAGAACCTCGTTCCAGCTACCCATAATGAAGAGATTGTAAAAGCTGACCAGTTGTTTCAAGAAACTGCAGATTATATAGTCCTCTTGAGGACCCAGGTCCTTGTATTGAAGGGTTTGATTGACTTTTATGGATCCAGCTCCGAAAAGGACAAAGTTGCTGTGTTATAGTAGCATCTCAGTCTCAACATCAGTGAAAAAGAGAGGATCTCTTGGTGCTTTAGAATTATAAGTGGTTCTGTTTGGTTGATGAGAGAGTGGAAGGATATGAGAAAGAAAGTTCATTCGGAACTTCAAGCTATAGTGTAGCAGTGCAAACATTTGATCAGGCCATACAGTAATGGTTGTGTTTGTTCTCCAAATTTTCTTCATGTTTCTGACATAAAATTAGAGTTTTTATTTGTTGAAACTGAAAGAATAATCCTAGTTCTTTTCTTGTTCTATCTCTTTCAAGGTAATGTTATTGGCGAAACTGAAAGAATAATCCTAGTTCTTGCTTTGGGGTTTGATATTTTCTCAGAAAAAATCTTTGTTTGGCTTGTAGATGAAAAAAAAAACTAAAAAAACTGGGAAGATTTTTCCAAATAATGACCTTCTGTGTTGTTTTTGCAACTTAGAATTTGATTCTAAAGCTTAAGGAATGCTGCATCAACCCCGGAGAGAGAGAGAGAGAGAGACTTGTTAATCTCCATAAAGGGATTGGTGCAAAGAGAAGGGCTTCCTGGCATTTTGACAGCAAGATTCAGCATGTGTAGAGTGGAATGGGGGTCGGAAGCATGGTGACAGTCCTTCACTTCTTCTTCCTCTCTCTTATCATCGATCATCTCGACTAATTAATCTTATGATTTTTAGAATTAATAACCATATAAACTTTAGTGATTATCATATATTAATCATTTTAATCCCAAACTATTATCAATACACACTTATCGTTTATTTGAAAGTGATCATTATATATTAATCATAGCTTTAATCCCAATTTATTATCAATGTACAATGTACACTTATCGTAAATTTGAAACTGTCTTTTGAGATTGTTTTTAAAAAATTGTTAAAAAAATATTAAAATAATATTTTTTTAATAATTATTTTTGATATCATAAAAAACAATTTAATTTAAAATATTGAAAAATTTAATTTTTTTAAAACACTTTTGATTTTGAAACAAGTATCAACCAATCATTTACTATACAGTCCTTCCATTCTGATACTTGGCATAATATCTCTGTGAGAGGTCCAGCTTTGCCCATGTCTCATGGCGTGGCGCACACTCTGGCATACTGTGATGGTGATGATAGTGACAGGTTACGCAGCTGCCACGTTCAAAAGCCAGGTCTTAAGGGACTCTTTGTCTTCTTTGATTTTCCTTTTATTTAATTTACCGGTGAGGTGCCTGGCTGTATGGTAAGGATGAGAGTAGGATCATCTTGACCCTCTTTTAGATTGTGTAAACAAAAGTAGTAAAGCTTGAAGCTTCTGTACAAACATCAACATTATATCATCGTAAAATAAAATTTCATGTAATTTTAATTTTAGTAGCACAAGCAAACACCCCACTAAACATAATTTTCTTATGGAATTTTATCAATTTTAAGAACTCTCACATCATCAAATAAATCATACAAAATTGACATTGAAAACGATTGCATACAATTTTCCATGTGTTTTTTAAATCAATGTCCTGATTTTCTTAAAGAAAAACGAAAACTTGAGGGGTAACTTTAAAGTAAAAAAGAAAAGGAAGAGAGAGTAATGGTGTGAAGAAACATTTACGTGTGTGTGTGTCATTGATTTCATTAATTAAATACACTCTCTAATTAGAGATTTATCAATGAGCAGACACTCAATCAATCTTCTATTCTAGCGCGACTGCATTTTTCTTAATCCTGACTTTTTCACTTCTTTGTGGTTTTTGTGTGTGTGTAAAAAAAGAAGCAAAGATCTCTCTTTTCTTTTTCTCTTTTTTTATTATTTTGGTCTCAAACAAATCAAATCCAACCCAACAAAATCAAATCAAGCGTGTTTCCAGATTATTACTAGGTACCCTTTATTCGCATCTCTCTCTCTCTCTCTCTCTCTCTATTTACTACTCATTTATTAATTATAGGGGATAATCATTTTTGGGTTATGGATAGAGTGACCTGGATCTCTGTAAGTTTCGGTCGTTATTTATAGCAGTTTTTGAGGGATTTTAGTGGAAGAATTTGTGGGGTTATGCATGGACATGAGGATAAATTACGCTTTCATGGGTCAATTTATAGAGTTTTCTCAATATCTGATTTGGGTTTTGTTTTTGAGTTTTAGGGCATCAAAGGGTCAGTGATTGGATAGCAATTCGATCTATGCTGTATTTTTGAGATACTGTGGGCGAAGTTTTGATCTTGGTTATGACTGTGCCCAAGGGAATGGTGTTATTTTGAGTGACTGATCATTCAAGTTATTATTACAGGAAAGGAGTTTAGAGTGTAGAGAAGCTAAATTAGTGAGCAAAATGTATGT
This sequence comes from Salix exigua, assembly GCA_032356905.1. Lineage (NCBI taxonomy): Eukaryota > Viridiplantae > Streptophyta > Magnoliopsida > Malpighiales > Salicaceae > Salix > Salix exigua. The sequence goes on from CM063591.1 coordinate 5,823,556, forward strand.
TTTTGGATCTGAAATTTTAGTCTGAGATCATTTTTTTAAAAAGTATTATTGTGCTGCATTTTTGGTGTTCTATGGCATGTGCAGCAATGTGATTGTTCCAGTTTACATGAACCGTTCAAAAATAGTCTTATGCATTTAATTGACCTCATTAGATTGCATGGTAAAAGAAAAGAAAGAATGTGGTCTTGCTGTTCAGAAGGGGCCTTTTGGATCACCAATGCTAATTGAAAGTGATAAAGTAGAGGAGGTTGAATTACCCTTTTGGATATATTTGTTTATGATCATTGTCTGTATCTTCTGTATTTTGGGTAGATTATCAAAATTTGTTCTGCCATTGTTGAGCACATTGGTTTCAAGTTCAAATACTGTTACATAGGTTGCTTTTGACTCCAAATTCTGTGTAACTTCTTCTCAGGGAAATCTTCCAGGCGCTGAAATGCTTTAAGTAATTGCTGAGGCTTATTTTCTTTTAATTGTTACTTCCTGGCTGAAAATGTCATATGAAGAAATCCTGAAGGCTGTTTTCCCTTTATTGGAGGGTGCAGACCTTGCTTCTTGCATGGCAGTGTGTAAACAGTGGAGAGATATAGCGCAAGATGATTACTTTTGGAAACGTGTCTGTGCCAAGAGATGGCCTTCCATTTGCAAGAGGCGGGATCCTCCAACTGTAACATACTACAAACTCTATCAGACCTTTTATAAGCGACAGGGTCGACAAATCCTGCTTCCTCCAAGACTCTCCTTTGACAATTTGGAATTCTTCATCGACATTTGGACTGAAGATAAATTGATATTTTCTGAAGTGGTCCCAGGCCCTGCTTTGCACACTGGAATCAAAAGCCCGCCTCCTGGAATTTGTGATAGACTTAGATTTCAGCTTGAAGGCCCTGATTGTAAGATGACTCTACCTGTTGAGCCGGGATTCAAAGTCCCTTTAAGCGAGACTGTAAGTGTTTCGGTGCTTGTGGGGAGGAAGGATTCCAATGGGGTTGCTTGCATAATCAATAAATCCGTCTTTGATTATATAGATCGGACATCCTATAGGGCCATGGCATTTGACTATCTTGGCTTATCACCAGCTCACCCTTTTGTTCCAGGAATCCGGGCTTGGATTTCTTTGCTGTTCATGGATGATAGAAATGACACTGTCATTGATGTCTTTGGGATTGAAATGGACTTTTGTGATGCTGCAAAATCCAGGGACGAGGTTTTGTGGCTGCTTGACATACTTGATTGGAAGTGAAGGGTACGTCAGCCGATCCAAGAGAAGAACTGAGCTCGTTGAGAACGTTTCAAGCGTCAAAGTTCCTAACCTTCTCTACCAGTATGGCTCGATTTATATCATTTTATTCAATGTTTAAATTCGTGAACTCTTTTCATTGGTTGTTGACTTGTGTCGATGAATATGAAAATCTTTGTGATGAATTCCTAAATTTTATGTGGCAATCTATTCACCCATTTGGAATGGGACCATCTGCAGAGTCCTCTTGGTATGACAACCTAATCTAAACACTAAGCAATCCATGAATAATATGGTGTTTTTATCCTTGATGTATTTGTTTGTAGCTTTTGGTTGAGGTGCGAAATAAAAAGCTTTTGCTCTATATTGTTATATTTGATTAAGCTACACCTTGTTTAACCTATTTTTTCAAGGCACATGTGGGAGAATTCCTTGACTGTGGGGATTATGCTGTTTTTGTCATCAAAATCAAAATTTCAATACCAAGTTCAGCCAAATGTGTTCCTTTCCAATTGATTTTAAAATTAAGAGGGTGCATTAGGCACAGACGATAGTTCGGTAAATATGAAACAGGGTAGGCTAACACAGTTTAGATCATTATGTAGGAGAAAGGGAAGTAGCAGTAGGATAGAGTAACAACAAACGAATAAGAATTATTGGAAACAGAAGAAAGAAGCATGGTCGGTCTTCAACGAGGACTCCGATAAGTGAACTTTTTCTAGCAATCTATCTCCCTTTTGTAAGAAAGAAGCATGGTCGGTCTTCAACGAGGACTCCGATAAGTGAACTTTTTCTAGCAATCTATCTCCCTTTTGTAATTTATCTGACAATTGAAATGACCACATTCTTTTTGCTCAATGAAATTCAAGAATCGTGCATTGGTTGAAATAATGCTTTGCAGAAGCAAGTTTTTGTCAAGCATGAGAAATTGTGACTGGAAAACTTGGGATACTAAAAAAAGTTGTAAACAGCAATCTAGAAAGTGCACATTAATTTTTCAGACTTGTCAAAAATAATTTACAATATTGCGTGCAATGCGCACAGTTACTTCTTCACTTGCGCAAACATCGATCACTGTCTTTCTTTGTACTTGAAATGACGTACCTATTGCTTGAACTCAAACTTTTTTTCATCTTACCAGTTTTGCTCATCGATCTCACATTTGTGATCCTTATTAGCATGCTTCTCGTAAAATTTGCAACACTGTAGCTGTTTCATTTTGGTGCCCTGCGGCGACGCTCGTATCACTCACGATCAAAGAACAGCGATGTTGCTTTGCATTCATACCACGTTTGAGTTTTCGTTCCGACTTTAAAAAACTAGGAACTCCCTTGTGTTAAGAATGCTTGGTCAAGGGAGTTCAGCGTCACCTATCAAGAGTGTTCGTTTTTCATTTTAGCTTTGATTCTGATTTACTCGAATCTACCACTTGTTGCCCCCATTAGCAGCATGGAGGAGAGGACTGGTACGTCTCACTACAGGTTCAATCCTAGAAAAAACACTAGGGTTTCCAACTGATGCTATTGAATACTGTGTTTGAAAACTGCACAATCCCTTGCATTGTATCACCACCTAAGGCTTGGTCCACACATCTCACACAACACTACAGAGTATAAAAGATGAGACAATTATTCCTTTAAAATTACAGAGAAAAATGGAAAAAATAGAAGAAAAACGACTGGATACCGAAACTTTTCAAGTTACTTCTCCAAAAACAGTGCTTGCTACGAAGTTTGATGCCAACTCATTCATGGTGCAATGACAAAAAGAGGCTGCACAGAAGGAACAAAAAAAACAAAAAGCGTTTGGAATTAGATGCGAGTCTACAATCAGTTGGACGAGAGGGGTAGGGAGAGAGGGCTTACCGAGTCCACACTAACTGGTTTCCCATCCTCTGCCAGGATCTCGGTTATGGTTCCAGATTGATCAGCCTAAGAACCACGAGATTGAATAAGTTAAATGATAAAATATCAATCACTCAATGCTTGGACCAAAAGCACTGTAAATAAAAGAGAATTCTATAAAGTAATAAGCTTAAGAGACTTGGAACAAAAAGAGGTGATTCGTACTTCGATTTCATTCATTAGCTTCATGGCCTCAATGATGCAAACGACTTGACCTTTCTGCACTTTATCCCCCACCTGTAAAATGAAAGCACACAGATGGGAAAAGAGTTATCTTGCCAAAGAACTTTATGGACATCAGAATCTTCACATATGCACTTGAAAAATCTTGCAAGGATATTCTCTTGGAGCACCAGCTCTTGAATGGTATAGCACTTACCTTCACAAATGGGGGTTCGCTTGGAGCTGGACTCCGATAAAAGGTTCCGGCCATGGGGCATTTCAGTGCTGGAAGAGATGATGAGCTTATCTTTGCAGGGGGGGGTAGGGCAGGAGCTGAAGAGGGACTTGCAGGAGCCGGGGCAGGAGCAGCTGGTGGTGGAGCAGTAAACATTGCATGCGGGTAAGGAGATTGCATTGGAGGATAAGGAGCTGCTGGTGGTGCTGCTGGTAGCTGCAAAGCCTCTTTTTTCCTTATTATGAGTTCACAATCTGATTGCTTCAATTGCAGCTCTGTGATATCTCTTGAATCCACAAGTCTGCTCATGAGGATCACATTAACTCAAACAATGGAATAGTGTTGCCAAGCACAAAACAGCTAGTAACATGCACACTTAGATATACAAAGTTTAAGTCTTTGACTCACTTGACAAGTTCTGATACTTGTGTCATAAATGCTGAAATAGATGATGCATCAGGAATTTTACTTTCTGTGGGTCCATCCATTCCCTCAGATGATGCCGCTCTGGATTCAGAGTCCCCCACCAGTACAGAATTTGAAGATTTCTCGACCATAGCCTTGGATTAAGGAGCAGGTTTTGTAAATAGATAATGATACAACCTCCAGTAAACTTACAATTTTAACTTCTTGAGTAAAACTTACCTCATTCAGCTGCGCCTTTGCCTTTATAACATCTTGTTGCTTCCTGTTAGGCCACTGCACAGGATAACCAAATCCTCGAAAATTCAATAACAACAGCAAATTCTCACGGAGACATTAGTCTCCTGCAAATTAAGCAGGTTGCGCTTTAGTCTTCATATATTCCTCATATCACGTCAATGAAAATTCAATCACAAGAAAAAATCTTGACAAGTCAAACAAGAGAAAGGCGCAATTCGCATTGATAAAATCAGATACGTGTCATTCAAATTCTAACATATAGGTAAAGATGCAAGGTTTACAAGCTACATGCTTTCATTTTAAGCTAATATATAAAAAAAACACAGGATAGGAATCTATAACAGAAACCTAAAAAAAAAACTAAAAATAAAAATAAATTCAATACATTAATCGCAAAACAAATTCTTTGAGGCCACATAAACTTCCCAGCATGTGAATATAAAATATAAACGATTCAAGCTTTACACAAACACATACAGATAAAAAAAAATGAAATGAAACACAGCCATCCATGCCTTGCTTAAAAACTTTACAATGAACAACCAAATAATGAATACATAGTGAAAAGCGACAAATCCTTGGAAGAAGAACTGACCTCAAAACCAGAGAATGTGGATCCCAAAGAGAGAGTGGATTTCTGATTGGAAATGGGTGCTCGGTTAAAAGAGATCCTGGGCTTTGGTTGTGTATTTTGAGCATTGGATCCACCACCAGCGGCAGCCAAAATAATCTTGGGGCATGGAATAGAGATTGAAGCCATGCTCTCTCTTCCCAGAGAAAAACCCAGCAAGGATTGATGTAGAAAGTTAATGACTTTTCTTTTCTATTGACAGAAAGATTGATAAAGTGTGGAGTTTTGTATGGAAAATGTGGCGATGAGATCGAGGTGGGGATGTAGTGAGTGTGTATGAGAGAGAGAGTGTTGAGGGAAACCTGAGAAACCAAAATAAGAAGGGGTCACCGGGTTTTGACTTTTGAGTGCTTGAACTTATCTGATTTTCACAATTGAGCCCTTCCTTCTTCTTTTTTTGTTCAAATAGGTGTGTAATCTTTTTTTGTTTTTCACATTAGATGCGTTTAGTCGAATGAAATAGAAGCTCACGCCTAAAAGAATATCTAGACAAAATTAAAAATCAAATACTCAATTGCAAAAATCATATAAATTGAAACACTGAAAACGATCAAAACTAAGGCCTAAGAAAACAAATTATGAGTTTCGATAATTACAAGGGGAGGGGGAGGGGATTCAGACACGTACATGTTGTTTAGACAAAGCAACCAACCAACCCAACGGCACATTGAAGACTGAAGCCAGCCTCCCTCCCTCGCCCATTCCCTACGTTGGACAGTGAAAAAAAGAGTGTTTCCCTCCAACAACTGTACTGTGTACACGACGATCCAATTGGAATAAAGAGTCAATAATAATGTATGATTTCTGATTTGGATTTGGATTTGGATTTGGATTTGTGGGGGCTCCTCTTTGTGAACTCCTTAAATTCTATCTCTAGCTTTTTTTTTGATGAAGTATGTTGTTACTCATTTTAGAACTACGTGCCCGTTTGGCATTGCGATCCCATTGATTTTTGGTCGAAATTTAAAAAAAATATATATTTTTTTTAAATGAATATATTTTTATGTGTTTTAGATCATTTTGATGTGCTGATTTCAAAAATAAATTTTAAAAAATAAAATAAAAATATCATTTTGATGTATTTTGGCACGATAAACACTTTGAAAAACCACCGCAATCACACTCCCAAACAAGTCCGGAAATAGCATACACCCATTTGGAAATAAGTGCAAGAGTTTAATTCATGGTTACTGGATGATAGACAAAAATAGAGAATAAAATGTTTTTTTAACCCTGTCTTTCTTTGCTTTTGTTTTTCTCATCCTTCTTTTATGTCGAAATCGCCAGGATATCTCTAGATTAATTAGGAATCTTTATAATACTAAAGTCATTATTTCTTTATCTATTCTTTAAGGTTGGATGAATCCCTTGGAATTTGCAATGATTTTGATGTTGTTGTAATTCTTTTCTATACAAAATATTCTTCTTATTTAAACTTTGAATTTGATTTGGTTTTATCCAATACCTGACCATCCCAACTATATTTCTGATCCATAACATGTTCAAGAATTGATCTGAACTTTTATTGCATCCTATAGCCCACTTTCTTATGTTAGATTCTCGATCGGATGGGGATGCTCGTCATTATCAATTTCCGAATCGGATCGAGAGATCTTTTTACCAAGCAAATTGAGGCGATTCCATTCTTGAAAATGATTTTTCTCACTTCAAATCTTTCATGAACGTTATAGTCATATACGTATAGATGACTATGAAATTTTGAAACTCTTGATTTCGATATCGAAAGCTCGAGATATTCTCGTTTGAATGTCTTTGTCTTGCTTGGTTTCTGACCAAGCAAATTGCTAGCAGATTTTGTTCTTCAAACATTTTTTTCTAGCACTGAACCCTTCATAAAAGTTGTAGCCCTGTATGTATATATGTTTTTAGATTTTTGAATCACTTGATTTTGATATTGTAAGCTCGATATACTCTCGTTTGAATGTCCAGATCCTACTTTTTTACTAAGCAAATTGTGAGCAAATTATGTTCTTCAAAATGTTTTTTCTAGCACTGAATCCTTCACAAAAGTTGTATCGATGACTTTGGATTTTTGAATTACTTGATTTTGATATTAAAATTTTAAGATATTCTCATTTGAATGTCTAACGTAAAAGAAGAAACTCTTGTCACGAAAATAATTTTGACCCAATATTTGCAGGTCTTATTCAAGAGACCCAATTTCATATTTCAAGAATTTATTGGGATAACCCGAGACCAATTTAAATTTGAGAAAAGTTAATTATTCTCATTGAAAAAAACAGGGAGAGCTAGTTCAGGAAATATCACAATATTTTTTGTTGTTTGACTGCTGCACAGGATTATATATTGTTTCTTTCACAAAACCAATGGCGCTATATTTTTATGATAGGTTTATTATTGGATAAATCCCTCATAATTTGGACCTCAAAAATGATTTTTTCATTGTCGCAAATTTATTTCTTCAAAATAGTTTTTAACCAAGTAGAGTGCGAATAGATTATGTTCGTCAAAATGTTTTTTCTCACTTCGGTCTTTTATAAAATCTGTAGTCTTGCACATGTAAATGAATTTGGGGTTTTGAATTGCGTAATTTGGATATCATAATCTCAAGATATTCTTGTTTGAATATCCACTATAAAAATAGAAAATCCTGTTGCGATAGGTAATGTTAATCGTCACTTTGAAACAACCCATGCCTACAAATACGTTTCTTTTTTATGAAACATCCTGATTGATTTTCATGATTTTCTCACTTTAACAAGTAGCTACAAATCATGCTTTTTCTACCTTAAAATCATTATAATGTCAACCAAGATATTTCTTTTTCTATTTTGTTTTATCTAACTGAAGAAAAAACTTAATTTTGCATCATAGATTAAATGCACTAAATCTTCCCTAAATAAGAGTTATGTGAAGGCTATATATATATATATATATATATATATATATATATATATATATATATACACGAGAGAGGCAGCTAACAAGTCAAAAAAACACAGCACTCCCTCCAACCAGTTTTTCTCTCTTCCCCACATCCTCTCCTTGTCAGCCAACGACTTCCAACACCCCTCCCTCCAATCAGACTTCCTCTCGTCGGCCACCATCAACTTCGCTAGCACTTGTCATTGTCCCCAGAAGCAGCGACCACCGTTTGTAAAGGAGCCTAGCATCGTCGTCTCCGACTGGTAACTGCTAAGTAAGTCCCCATACATCTTTTTCATTTTGCGTAGTCACTGTGTTGCCTTTGTCTTTACTTTTCAAGTAAATTAGAATTCACTTGAACAGTAACTAAGGAGGCATGCGTGAGATAACTCAGTATCAATCAAATCAATAAACTAATAGTTGAATGATAATTGAAGTGCTTTGCATACCATTACCCAACCATCCTATTATTAAGGTTCCTTGAATAATGAAGTATGAAAAAGAAACAAACCAGCAATTGGGGCACTAATCGAAGTATAGTACTTTTATCTTGGCTTTGGATCTAAGTGTCACGCTATGCACAATGATTTATTTTTAGAAAGAAGTATTTAAGAAAAGGCAAATCAACAAAGTTTGAAAAATATCTAGCGAAATAACACAGTTTACTACTTTTAGCGAATAAGAAATGCAACATGTTAAGATGTCATTGGTGGAAATAGCCGAGTGTTAAAACAAAATGGATTGGCTTGAATTACGATAAAAAAAAATATGACACTACTGGTACCCTAAAAAATATCTCAATGAGACAAATTTATGAATACCAAGAAAATTATCAACAGTGACCGGAGTGAGTTACCCTTCCGGGAGGCACTCATTGTTTGTGGTCCTCGCAGATCACCGTTGACGGCCTTTCTTAGTTTTATTAAATTCATCCAAATAAAAATTATAGCATCAGTTATGATATAATTAGTTTCACTCCACTCCTTTACTTGGTTTTGAGTGATGGTTTTCCTTCGCCCTTTGCATAATTGTGATTTGGTTCATTCTTTTCAGGGTACACATTCCTCAGCCAGGGGAGAAAGATCTCGACAAAATTATTCCATGCAAACAGCATTAGCGGGAAAGCTAACAGTGGGAACCAAAAACACAGCCACATCTGTTTTTTCCAAGCAAGCAAAGGTAAGATGCAAGCTCAAGTATCAGCCAACAAAAATTATAATTAGAAATCCTTTAACAGCCTGGACATATACTGGAGACTGCATTCTTATTATGGTAACAATGATACCAATATAGAAGCAAGAACCTGATAAAAACAAATGGACTTAAGCAGCCATATCCGTTGTGTAAAAGCAACAAAATGTTTGGCAGCTTCCTAAAACACAAAGAAGGCAACAAAATGTTTGGCAGCTTCCTAAAACACAAAGAAGCAACAGTAAACAACGGCACGACAATCTAGTAGCGGTTCAAGTAGGTCCTGCGTCTAAACCAGTTGTAGTCAGGCAACCCTCGGATCGGACCCATGGCAGCTATTGCAATATCCTGCAAAAATAAAACATTAACACATATCCAAAACTTCCAGCCTGTTCAGTTCAGAAAGCACAAGCCGTGTGTAGTGTGTGCAGAATAAAATAAGTGTTTTTCAAATGCAATTTCATTTACTATTTAAATCGGTACGTATATCTGTGTCTTCCTTTTAGAATACAATCATATCTTATTTACAAGGTTCTTTCTTTACAGGAAAACACATCTATCATCTTCAGGATTAACTTTTCATGCACTCATTATATGCGCAAACACTGTCCCATTTTAACAAATTGATTAATTTTAAAGATTATATAGGAAAAGGAAATAGACGAATAGAAATAAAACTTGAGGTAGAGATTTGTTTTCGGCAACTGACAGAGAGCCTCTGGCTTCAAGACAAATTTTACAATTAGATACTAATTGATGCTGCTTTTTTTGTAATGATTGATATTAAAGCAGGATCTAAGACAGCAATAAGATTTAGGGTACTCTGTAGCTCATACATACCTGGTCGTGAATAAATCGGTTGGCAACTCGTTTGATAGTGCTTGCACCAACAGCATCAATCCTTGCAAACAGTTCGGCAAATGGGATTCTTCGACCATAAGTAAGTAGCTGCAACCATATGCACAGACAAAGAGAAGGAAAAATTGAGTAGTAATTAAAGCAGATTACGATACTGCCTTTTGAGCAATGATCCTACAACTGCTAATCATACAAGAATAATAATCTAAAAAGCCAGACAATCAGAGTTATGGCAAGTAGCTAGCTACTATTTTATTTTAGCATAAATATCAAGCAACTCACAGGACTAGGATCTAGTGAAGGTTCTAAAACTGGTAACTAGAAATATATCACATAATAACCTTTAAAAATGATATCATCGAGCTCCTCAAATATCAATACCTCTAACAAACATTTGCATTCACAAAGTATTAAACAGAAAATAATTTCATGGACAACATATTTGAATGTGATTATTATTTCATTTCTGTCGATTTCCTAGGCAACACGGATTGAAATAATTATAAACTTTTGCAGCAATTAAAATATCATCCACTGGAGGATCAGATTTAATCATCAGCTACTTCATACCTGGCGTCCAATATCTTCAGCTACAGGACTAGTCCCATCAATGTGAAGTAGCAAGGAAGATTTCAACTGCAACCAGACAAGAGCAAATAGCTAGGTAAGCAAAGATAACTAGTAGGGCAAACAGATGATTCCATGATCTATAAAACAGACACATCACCTACCACACAAGAACTAAAGAATAGATTATGAGGATATAATCACACAAGACATTAAATAGTTTTACCCTTTCCATTTTTTTTAATACAAAGAAGATTATACCATGGAATAGGTTCTTCGCTTCATATGGGAGTTAACATTGAATTAACGGTCACTCGTGTCTATTCAGATCAAACATGTGTAGATAATAAACCCCAGCATCAAAAAGAATGATGGAGTTGTCTAAATTTTAAGTAGGCAGTTTCAATCAAGTGCTAGTATATTTTAATAGTGGAGGCTAACATTAACCAAAAACAACATGATGAGCTGTTAATCTCAAGTAGTCCTAAAGTTAAAAGGTTAACCTTGAATACAACCTTATCGTATCCTACCATCCAGATAATTTGCACAAAAATAAATATCAATTATTTAGCAGAATATGTTACAAGATACCATTCCAACTGCAGAATGACACAATTATCTGTATAACAATTGCTGAGCAACCAAAGTGACATCATACACTATCATGTCACTTTCCTCCACTCAAGCTACTTCTTTACAAACAATTCAAACGTCAAACTTTAGTTGATAGAAGGCAATCATGAAAAAGACCAAACATTTATAACTCAAGCTATCATACAAAATTCTATAATCTACAGTACAGACAATATTACTGAATGTTAGTCAATATAATAATTATTACTGAATGTTAGTCAATATAATAATTATCCAAAACAGATACAAGATGATGCAAGCTAGATTAAGATGGCATGGGATTTTTGTAAGTGAGAATCTGCAGGGCTTCATCAGCATGTCATAAACAAACAGATTGGGCAGTCTGATATGCATCAGTAAGCGAACAGCAAGGTGGACACAAAAAAATTGTAGTAAATTGTCTGTAGTCAGTAGCATTGCTACACATGTTCAGAATTGTAACTCAAAATTTTTTAAAAAATATCATCCAGATGCCAGCGACAAACATGTAATTACCCACTTCTACAGTAAAGCATGAACATTAGCAAGTACCTGGTTACAAGCACGAGTGACATCAGCTTCTGAAACTCGATAGCATAACTTACTTGTCTCATTCATGATCGCCCAGGCTAAATCATCCAAGGAATCTGGCTGAAAGCATCACACAATAAATTTTATTAAAAGAAAATGAAAAATCTTGAAAAAGAATCCAATGAGAAGGCAAAATGAGTTAAATTATTGTCTTATATATTATAGCAAGGACTTGCTGCACTTCAGCATCCTATTCTTTCAAAGATGAAACAACTAGTGTCATATCTTTAATGAGAGAGAGAGAGAGAGTCAGTCAAGTTTCTATTGCAAGCCATGTGAAAACATTATTCACGTTCTAAAGAGTGGAAGACTGCACTTCAATATTGCTTGCAATCTTCCACTCTTTGCTCAGGTATGCTAAAACTGGTTTTCCAAATAGTAAGAAGGAAAATAAAAAATGCCCACCATACCTTCGCAACAGCATAAACACCAAAAAGGCCAGTGTCCTTGTAGTTTGTGTTGAACGCCATAATACTTTCTGCTATTTCATTAATGGCAACCCTTTGAACTAGTTCAGATCTGTCCAATGATTGAACTTTAATGAATGTGCATGCTAACAAGACAAGAGTGTGTTGCACTAATTCTCAACCAGTGAATGTTTGAAACTTATCAGGTTATGGAAAAGCAAAGACAAGAATAATCATTGAAACATTAGAGGTCAATACTAGAGCCCTGTTTGATAATGTTTGAAATTTAAGTTTTTAAGCTTGATAGTATATAGCTCTACCAACACAGACATGATCACTGTGACTACAGACCACCTTACTACTTTGCTCTCTGGGATTTGGTTGATACAATTCCTAGTGGGTTAAATAAAAACTTCCTAATAAGAAAAATCTCAAAGATGAATAACAAGCAACATGGTAAATTACAGAGGAGGAGAGGTTACCCCATGTGCTTTCCACCTCCAGCACTCTTGTTCCAAGAACCCAACATAGCCTGCATGACCATCAAAGCAATGGAATCTGGATCTGTCCAAGATGCTCCTTGAAAAGCAACCGCAAATTGTGCCAGAGGAATATCATCATCAATTATCCTAACCTGATTTTCACAACAATAAGTGAAGACAATAGTTTAGAGATAAGAAACATCATAGAAGGATGGCGTGGATTTCAAGTTATATTTTCCCACCTCAGAGCCAGTAAAATATGCAGGGTCCTTGGCAACTAACTGTGAAGCAGTGGTTGGATCAGATGATAACTTAGTAAACAACTTTTTTACTTCTCCAACAAATTCCTCATGCTTCACAGCTCCTGAGGCAACAATTACCTGAAATGAAAGTCACAAAAACATGCATGATGAAAATTCAACAACAAACCTTCAATCTTAATTGCGGGCAGAAAGGCAAATGGAACAAGCCTGCCAACTACAGGCATTACCATTCTAGGAGCTGTGTAGTGTGTTTGTATATAGTTCCGGATGTCATCTCTGGATATTGTTTCAATATTTTTAGCAGGTCCCAGAATAGTTCTAGCTAAAGGAGAGTATTGGAAAGCAGTTGCATGCAAATGGTCAAAAATTACTTCCTCGGTTTGCCCCTCAACCTACAAATTTCCAGACAAAAATCTATAACTGTTAGAAGCAGGAAGGAAAAGAAAGTCAATCATGCATTATCCATACAAAATGAAGAAACTAAACAAACTGAATGTCAGCGGTAAAATATGAAGAGAAAGCGACACTGGCATTTATCAAATGGAAATTATCCTCCCTTTCACAGCTTTGAAAAGCAATGGAGCATTTTGTTTGGCACATTAAAAAAAACTCAGTATGCTTAAAAACAAAGATCCATCAGCTGGTATAAGACTTTTATACCAAGGACATAAAAAACCACTCAGTAACAAATACATGACCATTCCTCCATAATCAGGATTCACTAGCAAGTTCGAAACTTTGATGCAAAGAGAGTTAAAATTACCCAACAACGATCACATCTTCTAATTCCACAAACTATATAAAACAAGCACCACAAAAACAAAACTAAATGACCCACACTAGTAAACAACAACGATATTCCTCATTGTACTTATAGATCAATCAACAAACCATTAGCATTTAAAAAATAAGAGCCAGAAAGCACAGCTAACTAAGAAACATTAATTCACACCTACTCAACCAAAACAAAATGAACCGTGTCAAATCCCATAAAACTAATACTAGAAAGGCACCAACTTTCATAACAATTAAACCCACGAGCACAAAACTTTATCAGCACATAAGAACAAAAACCCACAACTGCATGACAAAATTTTAAAACAACTGGATTAAAAAAAGTTGCACACAAAACACCACAAACCCAATTCAAATTCGACTTCAAACAACTGGATTAAAAAAAACAAATTTACCTCCTTCATTTCCATAGTAATCACGTCCCTCTCCCTAGACATCCGCCCCTCATCGAAAGTAGAATTCTGCAAAATATCAGCCAAAATATCCAAGGCTTTATTGACATCTTTATCCATAACTTTAGCATAATAAGTAGTCTGTTCTCTACTCGTATACGCATTCAAATGACCACCCATATTCTCAATCTCCTCTTCCAATTCCTTCACACTCCTCTTCTCCGTCCCCTTGAATATCATATGTTCCAAAAAATGAGCAGTCCCGTTTGTCTCATCGGACTCAAATCTCGACCCGGCATCAATCCAAACCCCAACCGTTGCGGTCTTCGAAGCAAGATTCGACTCTGTAGCGACACGGAGACCATTAGGGAGGGTAGTGATGCGGGTCTCGGGTGAAGAGAGGATATGGGTATGGGTTTTGAGAGTTGGATGGGGTGACCCGTATTTGAGGAATCTTGGGTCGGGGTTTTCAAGGATTTTGATCTTTGATTTGACCGATTCGGCTAATCGGTCGTAGATCATGGCGGTTGGTGGTGGTGGGGTTGGTGGAGCGATGGGGCTGGAGGTGGAGACGGCGGCATCGGAAAAGGACCTGGATGCGGTGGTGGATAAGGGTCTCTGGGACCGGCGTGTCAGGGTTAGAAGGCGCTTCCAAGCCATGATTTTTGGTTTGGGTGTTTAGGGTTTGTTGATTTTGGCAGTGGAGACTTGAGAAAGTCTTTGATAGTGTATTAAAACACTGAGAACCGGAGGATTCTGGTTTTCATCCCGACGACGTGTCATTCCATTATTATTTACAGAGCAATGGAATTATGGAAGTGCTAGCTATTGAAATTAGGTGTAAAACTAAAAGGATGGAGTCATGCACTCTACCATGGTCTTACTAATCATCCTTTCATATACTAGTAAAAAAAATATTTTTTAAATTCTCTTTTCGATTTATTATTCTTAACTAAAGGCCTAATTAATTCTAGTATTATACAAAAAGGTGAGTTTAAACAAACATGAATAAAAAAACTTTATATATTCATTGCGTCACAGGGTAAATTTTTCGTTTCATAAATAAACTTGTGCGGCAACTCAACCCTAAAATAGACTCGTCCTTTCCTCGTATTTGTTTACATAACTTAGTGTTTTCCCTCACCCTAGAGGTTTTCCACATTTTCCCTTGTTGTTAGACAAGCGGAATATACAAGTACAAAATGAATACAGAGTAAAAACACAGTATCTATAGAAAAACTATCAACCTTTATTGATCTCTAAACAAAGTAAATATACAACTCCGTATGTGCTATGTACAAGCTCAACATGTTATGCACAGATTGCATGATATGCCTAAAAACTTTGCATGCTCGGCAAGCTTCTACATGCTACTCTCATACTACAAAGTCAAGGCTCTCTATTTATAAACAAGTACAAAACAATTACAAACATAAACTACCATCCCTCTATTTTAGAGAATAGTGGGGCACATTCTCCCCTTTGTTCTCCTATGTTAATGGGGGTTTGACCATGATCCTAAGATCTTGGTGTTATTGAGAAACACTTTCAATCATGCTCCCATGTTCAGCAGTCATGCCCCCATGATTTGGACATCCATTCCCCCATCATAATCGTAACCGATGCGATAACCCATTACATTGCATGACTCAACTATCATTTCTTAACTGTCAGTTGGTTGTGCATGTCGCCACCTTGAAAAGATCATTATCCAAGTCCTACACGTTCATGTCAAGTCAGTCCCCATGACTTGCATAACCCAATGTGTGTTGCCGAATTTGCAGACACTGCCTTCGCTATCGAATTTCTTTGCAGGCTGACACTATCCATTGTGTCATTCTAATAATGTTTCTCATCAACGTATCCATGTTGGATTTTAACCCTTTTACAACACCCCAAAAAAATTGACACCCTCGTCGGAAAGACTTGAGATGCCCCTGCATCTTACCTACCTAGTGTCATAAGTTTGTGTGCAACACACAAAGCCTCTCAATTTTGTCTACATTGAAACTTTGAGAGTTCTATCATTCACTAGTCTCTTGCCCAGGTTGTGACTCAAGTCTTGTTTTATGAACAACACTATGAAGTCACTTTGAAGAACCTTATGAACCTCCTTAAAAATTCACCCAAATTCCTCAATCATTCCATATAGTTTTTGTTTTAAAGTTAATGAAAAAACATATTTGAGTTTGAGTTGATTTTTTTGTTTTGAAAATAGGTTATTTTTGTGTTTTAGGTCTTGAAAAGGTTTATAACGATTCTTACGATGTTTTTGGGGTAAAACATTGGTTGAAAAACATGTTTTAGATTAAAAAAAGAGACTCAATTTTCCAACCTCCACGACGGTTGGAATCCATGCAAGATCATATGAAATATCTTTTGTCTCGACAAGCAAAGGGTCGTTTGATTTTTTTCAAAAAACAATTGGGACGGATGAACTGTCATCCATCGCAGGTGGAGCTAAAAAATAACGCGGGCCTAGTCATGCAGGCTTCAGGGTGAGCCTCAATTGTGTAGCGATCGATTCAGTTTGTGGCATAGACACTTCAAACGATGAAGGATATTAACTAATAAATAATTGGCGTTGATGTTTCACTGTTTTCTTCACTGTGTATTGTCTCTAAAAATACTATGGATTGTGACAATATAAAAACTAATTTGCCCTTAATGAGCATGTCTCTTCTAATTTGCTTCTAGGGACGTTTTGGCCTTTTTCCCTTTATTCTAATTTGATCGTCCGGTTAAGTTTTTGGGCATGGCAGGCACAAAAACTCCAAGCACTTCCCCGTTGTCATCTAACAGAGTTAGTGAGCGAGATTTTCCATCTTTTTATATTTTAAAATAATATCCTTTTCCAGTAATAATTATAATGAAATTTACGCAAACTGTAATAACAGCACATCTTTAATGCTTTCTTGATATATTTTCTAATTAATACGCATTCTCTATGATTTTTTTTTATTTCGACTTTCTTGAATAGAGATAACTTCTTTGTATTTAATTATTTTACTGTATTGTCTTGGTTCACCTATTAAAAAACGTTTTATAATGATAGAAATTTATTTTTACAAATAGAAAATTTATATTTTTAGAAAACATTTTTTAAGTATAAAATGGTGGGTTCAATTATTAAAAATTAAAAACAAAAGCCCAGTGGACAATCATCCATGTTTATTTGTAGAAAAATATTAAAAAACAATTATTAAAAGTGCATTATTTTTTATATTTAACAATGTCATAAGAAAGTAAATTAAAAATGATTTCAGTACTTGGCTATACTCAGAAAAAACTGAAAAGGTATTTTTATTTTTTATAATTTATATACAGTATGAAATATAAAAAGTATGTTGATAAAAGAATTATTATATCATATATTTATTGTTTTATAAAACATAACTAATTATATAGTATAAATATTAACTAATAAATAATTGGCGTTGATGTTTCACTGTTTTCTCCACTGTGTATTGTCTCTAAAAATACCGTGGATTAATATTATAAACATATAGCTAATTTTTAGATGGCATCCTAAATTTACAATAACATAATTTATATGATCGGAAATATATGAGAATTTACTACAATCTAGACTCATGAGAAAGTCATAAACTTACTAATAATATAAAGATTTTTTTAAATCATAAAATAATTTCATTGACCATTTTTAACAATTTCGACATCATATAGAAAAGTCAGAACTGTGAAGCATTTGCCTGACACTGAGCTTGACCAAAAGTCAGAACTGTGAAGCTTGATCAATAATCATGCGTCCAGTGCTGTTTGTTGTTGTTTCAATGATTTTAAGG
Organism: Salix exigua; assembly: GCA_032356905.1. Lineage (NCBI taxonomy): Eukaryota > Viridiplantae > Streptophyta > Magnoliopsida > Malpighiales > Salicaceae > Salix > Salix exigua. The sequence continues at coordinate 5,841,262 of CM063591.1, forward strand.
TCTGTTTTGGCTTTTTCCTGCCATCACCTTTGAATTAGCAAGAGAATGAAATTTCTTATTTTAAAGAGGGGGTTTAGTTTTGTTTTTTCACATCTGACAGCCCTCTATTTTGCAATATAATTTGTGTTCTTTTGTAATGCAACTACATTCAAAAATATATTTTGCAATATAGTTTGTGTTCTTTTGTAATGCAACTACATTCAAAAATATGTAACTCGAGAGCAATATGGCTAGTATATATATATATTGAATCTCATTATTTGGAATTTGGATTAACAATGATTGACTCAACCTTAATTATCATGTTTATAGATTTGTCATACAAGTTCAAGTTAACAGATACCAAGTTGTCTTATTTTCTTATCCTGTTTTGTTGTTCGGTATCTTAATTTACAATCAACTTCACGATACAATAAACTAATAAAAAATTAAAAATATTATAAAGATAAATCCTCATTTAATCTAATATCAAAAATTGTTTAAAAAATAGATTGAAAAAAAAACAAATGAAATTTATTTTTATAGTAAATAATAATTTGCAAGAAGGTTATATTAAACACACTATTCTCTTTCTTTTTTGTTAATGACAACCAGTCCTTGAAAAATATAATTGAAACTAAAAAAACCATATATTAAAAAAAAAACTAATTCAGGTGAATAATATAAAAGAAAAAAATAAAAAATAACATAAAAACAACATGAATCAATTAAGTTAACCAATCAAACTATAATTATCAAATAAAAAAAAACATTATATCCAAATATAAGACAAAAATAACCTCTTAAAAAACAAACATTAAAACTTAATTATTATAAAATAATAAAATTTAAAGAGCTCCAATCGATATGTTAAACCCACAACACTATAATCTAGATCATGACTTGACATATCCTCATAAAAAAGCTAAACAAAATACATTATATTCACCTAATTAAAAACACTTTATTGCAAGGTGTCTTTTTTGTTATAATATATTCGCCTAACATTTAAAGAGTGAAAATACAAAACAACAGCAGCAACAAAAATGCAAGATTAAAAAGGCATACTCCTTAAAATGCAACAAAAACAAAAACCATGTTCAGATAAAAAACATTCAACAGTTCGATCCAAAAATGTCATAACATATAATATTGTTGCTGCAGTCACATCTCTCCACAGGATTTTAAACTGAAACCTAAACGTACGAAAGCAAAACATAACTCGACATGGATTGATCAGGGGGCTATCACAATGCGTCCAGCAACTTGGTCTAGATCCCGTTGACCACTTGATGTGATTCTCCTCCCACTATTACACAAGCAAAAATAAACATATCAGAATACAAGGCAACTCATTTGTGCACCAGAAGTATTATATTTATCAATCTAGTTCAATTGTGAAATGATAAAGTACGCAACAAAACAGGATTTCATTGCAGAGCTTATTAAAATTTGAACAATGCAAAAGAACTGTAGTTTGAAAACATAAGGCATTGAGAAAATAACTCACCCCTTAGGATCAATATCAATGATGTTCATGTTCTGCAATTGTTGAAGAATGTGACGAGCAACAGAGCCACTGCTCTTGCAGAAATGAGGTGGACGACTTCCATTCCTTTGGCTCCCACCATAAATCCTACGGAAAGCACCAACACCAAGGCCTCCCCTCAAGTAAATCTTCCTTGCCATGGAGGCTGCAATCAAAATTAAACATCAGATATATAAAGAAAATATAATGAACAGTACATCACAAAAGCTAAAACCAGATGCGTGTGAGATTGCATCCGTGTCTGTGTGTGAGCCAGTGAGTGAGTGAGAGACCTACCAGCTCTAATGTAGTACCAGTCAGGATCATATGGAGCAAGCTCCTTAAATTTGGCAGTCTTCACAATATCAGTCCATGGAGGCAACTCTACCTGTTTGTGGACATGGAAGAAAAGGGTTAGAACTTCTGACCCAACATCAAAATGATGGTTGCTTATAGCACACCCATTACCGGTGTAGCGATCCAGTAATGAAAGGTCGTATCACAGTCAAAATCAAATAAAACTTTCATTTTTCAGTGCAGAACATATCACAGAAAATGAGAGCTACATGTGTTGAAACAGGTATCACCTAATATTAAAAGTACAAGAAATCTAAGACGACTGGACACTGTACTACAAACCATGATCATGGTCACAGCACATGTAAAAGCCTAATTATACATCATGAAAACACTCACATAAAACAGAGAAACAGGTACAACAGTACAGGTAACTTCCCTACGCGGTCCCTTCATCTTTCTCTTAGCAAAAACCTAGCACACACCGGCAGCCAAAATTTCCACAAGACCAATAACCCAGAAATTCCCAAGCGCTATAGATTTAACACAAAGTTCATGCTTCTACATATATGACAATAAAAACAAAATGAATACCAAAAAACTTTGGTAACCACAAGGTTTTTTAGCTTAAGCGGATTTCATCATTCACTAAAACAACAGATCAAAAATGCAAGAATCCGAAAACTATGTTGATAGATTTGTGTGTAAAAGGGAATGATTACCTTGCCAGATCGTTTGAGGTGAGCAGAGTAGGCCTTGACGAACTCATGAGGAGAAACGTCCTTCACAGTTTTTGCTGTCGCCATTGTATTTCCGCTAAAAGATAGCTCTTTTGATTCAAGCGAGGCTGCGACCTGCTGCTCAGCTCTCTCTTTCTCGCGCAGTTCTGTGATTATGGAGAGAATATTGGTATTTATATAGCAGCGGCTGATCTCATTAGGGTTTCGTTTCTATGGGTTTTTTCTTTTCGACCCAATTGGTTTTCAACTTCACAGATAGGGTCTTTTTGAGATGCGGGCTACGGTGGGCCGAATGAGCGTTAATATTATTTGTCGATCCGACTTAATTTGTGGCCCAACTGTTAAAATAAAAGTCTTTTATTTTTATTAAAAACAAAACCTCCACAGTATATTCAACTTCTATTGAATATAATGTTAATGTGTTTTGAAAATATTTTTAAAAAAAGATTTTTTATTTTATTTTTTATTTTAAATTATTATTTTTTGATGTTTATAGATTATTTTGATATAATTATATCAAAAATTAATTTTTAAAAATATAAAAATATTTTTTTAATGCACTTCTAAATAAAAATTATTTTATTAAACAACTTCATCGAACAATCTTTGAAACTCAAAGAAGGCACAATATCAAATTCTTTCTTCTCGAATCATATTTCCAATAACAAAGCTTGGATTTTAATCGGTGATCATTCAATATCACGTGATAAAGAAATTCAAATTTGAGACTTGTACCTTTTGACTTTCTAATTCTTTACCACCTCTGTCACACATTAATGTTCAATTCATGTATACTTTTTCAAAAACACAATAAAGCAGATGTTGCATCATTTTAATGTTGCTCTTTTCTTCTTCTTGAAGAACCATGTTCAAATCTCAAGTCATACCAAGTAAAATTCCCTTCTTTTCTAGCTTTAACATGCATAGGACGAAATGGAAACGTAAATACACAGACGAAGAAAAGGCAGACACCAACCAAATGTTCTCTCTGATTTTAGTTTGTAGACAATAAGTATTTCTTTTGTCAGCCTTATACATTGCCATGGAAGCAAACAAGAATCGAGAACTTCATTTGTTGCCTTATATACAGAAGATTTTGTAAAGAATACTGGGGAAGAGGTGAATGAAAAATGGAGAAATAGAACCAGGGTCAACATTATTTTATTAAATACCAGTTGACAAAGAATGAATGGATATGCCTAGCTGCAGCTGCTGACATCGTTCAGGATTGACAGGACTTGATCTTCTTGTGTCCCCAAAACTTTTCCTCTTTCTGCATTGTTGTTGGATTACTCATTGAGCTTAACAAATCCAAACAGGAAAGAAAAACAAATCATTTAACTGGACAGGATTGACTTGAAATCACAACTATTTTTTTATCTCGAAAGGCCAAGAATGGTTTCAAGAATTACAAGTTGAACGCTTTAAAAGGCCACAAACAAGATGTATTTTGGTTAGTAATGGCAAAGGGATGGGAGGCAGCTGAGGCAGGCCATTCCTAGCTCCAAAAACTTTAAACGAGCTTCATTAGTAATTGCCCTTTTGGTTAGAACTTTGCCACGGACAACAACCATACCACCATAGCTTAACCACTGAATATGGAAATGAAGTGTCTTGGCAATAGATGTGCATGAGCATAAATAAAGTGGGTGGTAAACCTTACCTTCTGGGAATGAATGGCCGGTCGAAATAGGGCATGGGCTGTGCTTTTGGAACGAGCTCCTTTCTCAATCTGCGCACCTCTTCCTCTTCTGCCAACTACATGGGCCAACAATGAATGTGATGAATATAATCAAAATGAAACAACAAACTCAAAATCATGGCTTTTTCTTTCTATATATACCTTTTGTTGCCTCTCTATTTCCATCTTGTATTGCTCAATCAGGTTCATCTTCTCAGCTAGCTGATTGCATTTTAAATACAGAAAAATGATGAAGTTACTTCCAAATAAGGCTTGGTTCTGTAATAGTTTAGTTTAGATAGAATCAACAGGTAACATAAAGTGGCATAATTATCAACCATGAGAGGAGAATAAATTGAGCAGTGCACATTTAAAATCATCACTAAAACCTCATGTGCTGCTAATTACTTGAATAGTAAGAAAATTACCTGTTGGTCAAAGTCAGCACGCTCCACAGCTCGAACATCACTACGGAGCTTCAAGTCAATGGGCCTGGTGTTTTCTTTCACCAGAGGTTTGATTAGGCACTGCAGAAAATGCCACTGTGAGTAATAAATGATCACAAATGTATGATTGAAGTCTCAATTCAATTATTCTTAAACAGACATGTAAATTTAGACAGAACAGCCCCGAGTCAATGAACTTATGAACACAAGTATTTGTCCAATCCTTGATTGCTTTGAATAGATGATTGCTTTGTTTTATTATTTATTAGATATAGAGAAGTTTATTTGATTTTTCTGTTTTACACTATATATATATATATATATAGTTTAAGTTCATTAATTATTAAAGTTATTCATTATAAAACCCTAAAAACTCTTTTCATACGTTTGTGTTTCTCTTTTTATATTTGGATTGTTTAACATAACGTCAGAGCACAACTTAATTCGAACATAACTTTCATAACTTCATGGTGAGTTGGTTGGGGATTATTTGTATTAAAGTTATGTGATGAGAAATTTCTTTGAAGGTAAAAGACTGGGCATGTTTGAGAAGCAAACAATTATTAAAGTATGAGACAATAAAAGAAGTTTGAGATCATCTATAAAAGTTATTTACCCGATTAAATTTTGTAAAACAGTATCAATTGAAGAACATCATACGAGCCCTTCATTAGAAGAATAAGAGTACTCAAAAAAATTATTTTGGCATCACAGATTTTTAGGATCAATTAGCTCTTACATAATCAACATAATTAAAGACATGTGATGCTTGTATTAATCATAAAGAGCAATAACAATTGATATAGTTTTTAACAACATTTCAAGCTTTTGCTAAAACTCAACATTTTGCTATGATCAAAATGTGATTTGGGTGGGAATTACATCTCTAATAATATTTGTGAGATGTTTGCCTTAAATGAAATTGTTCACCAAACCTCGTGTATAGATGATACACTTAAGCAAAATGTCATAACTAAAAACACTAATCGTATTCTATTTTTTATATTTTAGATCTATCTCATTTAAAAAAGTTGTATGAGTATGTTGCTAATTATTCTTTTTAGAGTTTTTGTTGTGCATCTTCATAGTTATTCTGGAAAAAACTATGGATCCTTATTGGTAGCAAACTATGGACGAGAAACTTTCTACTTTGTATAAAATAGATACTTGTGATTTAATTCTTCTACATCCTGGTAAGAGTGCCATTGATAGTCGTTGGGTGCATAAGGATCAAAACTAATTCTAATGTATCTATTAAGCGATACAAAGGTAGGTTGACTGCAAAAAATACTATCAATAATATGGTATTAATTGCGAGGAGACATTTGCTCATGTTGTAAAAATAAAAATTATCCACTCTTACTACAATAACTCCAATTTGTTAGTGACATCTCTCAACTTGATGTTAAAAATGTCTTATGAATGAAGATCTTCAAGAAAAAAAGTTCATATGACTCTATCTCTTGGTGTTTCACATGATTTTGAACATGTTCGCAAACTCAATAAAATATTATATGGTCTGAAACAAGTATTTTTGTGTTTTTTTAGAAAGTTTTTGTTCCGATCTCTTCCTTTGAATTTGTTTTTAGTAATCATGATTTTGATGAATAAACTCTCAATACTTGTAGCTATATCACATCATGAGTTTGAAAAGAGATGTAAACAACATAAGATTGCTTTGTTATATTATTTATCAAGAGTAAAATAGTCTATTTGATTTTCTTTGCTTTTAATCTATATATATATAGTCTCTTTGTATTATGAAATCCTAGGCTCTCTTTGTATTCAGAATATCTCTTGATTGTTTTTTTTTTAGCATATATATAAACATAAATATAGCCTCTGCTCTTATATTTGTATTATTTATTTATTTATTAACACATATGACCATAACATGTCAACTAATTTCAGCTTTGTATGCTATTAATAATTTTTTTCAAACCACAAGTGTCAAGAACACGCTATTAACCATGCACAGCACACGGAACTGGTCTTCAAGTTTATAAAGCTTCTTGCAGTATTCACTGCCAGCTTAAATCAGAGAAAGGACTAACCTCTGGTTCATCTGTTGTCCAAGGAAGGCCTTGTGCGATGGGAATCCGCAGCTTCTCCTCTTCCATCATTATTTCTTGTATTTTCTTTGTGAATTCCTCTTCCTTCATTCTTCCCCTTTGCTACAATGAGAACCAATCACCAAGATTTAGAATGTGAGTAATTACAAAACAATGTCAACAATCCATGATCGGCTCTCATGATGGAAAAAGAAAGTTACTCACTTCTGTCCTCAGCTGAAATGGCTTTTGGCTTGTGATTTTATTTTGCTTCTTCTTCAATCTCCTCCTCCCGGTTGTTGCACCTGACTCAGCACTCTAAAAACTCAAACAGGGTCAGAGAAATCATCGGCTGAAACATCATACGCATACATAGATCAAATAAGAAACTTAAAGGAGGCAAAGAAAATCTCACATTTCTTCGGCTTCTCCTGCCTCCATTAGATGACCTGCTAGAACTACTGGCATTTCAAAATATAGAACCTAATTAGAACCTAAAATAAAAATTTTATCAAATGTGGGGGTTAATAAAACCGATCCAGCAATCATCACTAACCTGCCTTGACTGCCATCCCATGAAGAGGAAATAGAAATCCTTGTACCCAGACCGAGATTCTCAGAAGTCAAAAACAAACCAGATGGACAGAATGAGGAGGAGGAAGAAAAGTTTGTCTCAGATACCCCTACATGCTGAAATCCTGGCAATGAAAATGAAAAAGAGAACTCAGTATCAGGCAACGCTTTGGGAGGCTGCAATCCAGGAAAAGCCCATTGCATTGCCTTCTTTCTATTCTCCTTTATCTCCTCGTCTTCAGTCTTATCTGATTCCTTCGGACTTGGTAGGGTACAAAGCTTCTCAAAGGCCTCAACCAAATTCTTCACCTTCCCATTGTCAGGTGCGCTGTTTCTTGCTTCTTCAAGTAACTTATTTCTCGTTCTCTTGATTGTAGAACTACCCATTTGTCCCGATTTCTCAATTTCGCAGGAATATTGAGCATCTGATCCTTCCCTATCCTCAATATGAAGATTCCGAGCCATTAAATGATCTTTTATCCCCTCCTCTGAAACTTCTCTCTCAACTTCATAATCAAAAGCCCTTTCTTTATCGGTTTCACCTTTCTCTTCAACATCATTCTTATTCTTGAAGAACTCCTCCTGTGAAGCCCTTAATGTCTCAAAAGCCAAACACAAACACTTCTTTACACTGCCCCTATATCTCTCTTTGCACTTACAATCTACAGTCGTTGAATTTGAACTCAAATTCTCTTTCTTTGAATTCTTTTTCGCCACTACAAACCTTCTTTCCCTAATCTTATTTCTGGGTGAATAAATGGTTGGATTGGGATTCGAAGTCGGGTTCTTGGAGGCAGCTTTTTTGGATTTTGTTCGAGGAGAATTTGTGGGTTTTGAACAAGGGCTTAAATGGGAAAGATTTGGATTCGAATTCTCATATAATTTTGATTGAAACACATGACGATCTTTCACCGGAGTGGCCGTTTTTGGTTTCTTGGTATTCAATTCCATGAAGAATCACTTCAAAACACCAAAATCAATAAACGGTTTCCTGGTTGTGTGTGTGTGAGCGAGATGGTTTGTTCTTTTGATCTTTGCTATGAGAGAGAACAATTGAATGGGGGCATAGATGACGGTAAAGAGAAAGAAACGTTGAGGGTTTTTGACGCTCTTTGTAACGGCTAGTTCTTTTTCTTGGCTTGTCATTGGATTATTAATTTGAATTTTGGTTTTGACCGTTAAATGTATTTAGGGATTAACACGGTGGTGATGGACTCCAATGGTAAATCTGATGTTGATGAAGAAATTTCCATATTTTTGGTAAATAAAAATTATGGCCATTTTTAAATCTTTTTTTATTATTTCCAGATTGAAAAAGAAGAAACGCGGAGAATGAGATTAATGGAAAAGGAAACTTGAGAGGAACAGTAGCGGAGACATGAGATTCTCAGCCCGACCCTTGTAATTTGTTTTTAGTAATTTGCTTTTCAGAAAATCTACTTTTAATAAATAAACAAAACCTTAGGGTCATATTATTATTATTATTATTATTTACCATAAAAATACCCAAGCATTACTAATGTATTTTCTAATAAAAAAATTAATCATGAACTTGAAATATAATGTATATTGGATTGTGTTTTTAAAATATTGATATGATAATATATTGATATGATAATATATTGATATGATCATATATTGGATGATATTTGTTTTCAGATATTGAGATAATAACATATTAAATCGACTCCAAGATAACATATTAAATCGACTCGGGTTAATATGTCAAGTTCTTAACTCTGGTTATATGACTATGATAATATAGAAAACAAATTAAAACAAATTAAAAACATTGATCTTTAAACAATGTCACGTGCCAGGCACGGACGACATGAGGCACGCGGGGAGCGTCCAACTGTCACCAATCCAGTGGTCAAGGACAAATCTCCGATGCCGCGCGGGAGCGTCCATCCGTCGCCTATCCAGTGGTCCAGATCAAGTCAAGCCGACAAGGGTCAAGTCGGTTGAAGTGTGTGCCAACCAGATTGTAATGGGATTAGTCCGGTTGCAATGTGGGTTTAGTTTATCGGTTGAATTATAACTAAGCCACGTGTCGGTTAATTGTGGATAGGAGATTGAGTCAAATAAATGTTTAGCTTAATATGAGCTGAGTAGTTGGGTAGATACTGGGTCCTTAGAACCCAGTAAGGTTGTTATTTGTTTTGCTTTAAATTACGCCCGAGTCATGAATATTTGCTTATCAGATCAATTTTCATAAATTAAATTAGGAGGTTTTGGATTCCTCGAAAATCCAATAATTTTTCCATAATTGTTAAGGAACGTGACAAACAACCTAAAGTTGAAGGATAAAAATATTTTTAAAAATACATAAGACAACCTACTAAACCACCAAGTGAGGTTATGCTAGCAGGAGAATCCCATGAAAAATAAAAATAAAAATTAGAAAGCATAACTTCTAACCAACCCAATATTAAAAAGTAAAATAAAATAAAACTAAAAAAGACAAAACAAAATAAATTCAAAGCCAATCCTAAATAATTTGTTAAACTTGTGACCTATGTTATGAGACCAAGATAACTTTATAAGAAAAAAATAAAGCTTCATTTCCAACATATATGAGATTATGATAAATCCATAGGAAGCAAATCGAAAGAAAAAAATACAAAGCCCAATTCTTAAATAACTCAATATTGAATAATAAAATTGAATAATCTCATAGAAAATAAATTAGAAAGATTATGATGTTTAATTAAAACCCAATTCATGAGATTAAGATAACCCCATGGAAAAAATATGAAGTTCAATTTTCAACCAATCCAATTGAAGGATGAAATTGAAAAAAACAATTAGAAAAAGACATAAAAATGACCCGAGTTAACTTATATTAACCTATTAAACCTGTGATCTCGGTCATAAAATCAACATAAATTCATAAGAAAACAATCAATAAAATTATAAAACCCCACTTTCAATTAATCTATTGTTGAAGATTGAAATCACATATCAATATATAACTTAACAAAAATAAATAAATAAAATTACAAAACACAGTTCCTAAAATGACCTAACAATCAAAGATGAAATTTAAAAATAAATAAATACAAAAGGCAAAAACACACAAAAAACATTATTACCAATTGAATAGTGTTTTGCAGATGTGACTATAATGATTTAGCCATATTCTTTAGGTGTATTATTCTCTTATTATCATCCAAAGTTAAAGTCTAATAAAAACATTAAGGTGGTTAAAAAAAGATAAAGATAACAAAAATAAAAATGTGTTTGATTGAAAAGATAAAGACAAAGACATAAAAATAAAAACAATCATTAGATGATATTAAGTGAGGATAATACCTCTCCATGGTATTTACAACAATACACTATATAAAAAGGAAAAATACACATTATTTGCAGTGTCACCAATAACTCATATAGCCCCACATACTACTATACTTCTAAGGTCTTAATTATATGTTTGGGTAAACTATCATATGCTCTCATCATCATGATATTTGGTTTTATGTATGACTCATCAAGGAGAACTTTATTAATATCATTTTTATCATCATATCTTTGTGTCACACAATGATGTACAATGATTTGTTATGCTCAAGCACCATCATAGTCTGACTCATCTTTAATAAAGTAAAAATAATTTAAAGCTTAGATTTTCCTTACCAAGTGCTTCATGGTTTCTTGATTGATATCTTAAAACATGTATGCCTCATTCAACAACTTTTATAAAGATTTATGATGTGGTTCACAACTCACAATTAATGATAACAATGTTATTTTAATATGAGTCTTTATTGTATTATTTACAACATTGTATTCACCATGTTTCATCAATTTTAGGAACTCAGTAGTCTTTTTAGCGATATGTTTGTTAACTTCTTCAAACAAGTTAAACACTTATTTCTTCTTAACCTTCTTTTATTTCTCAATCTCTTCCCATGCAAAGAATTTTATGTTGAGGTTAAGATCCTAACCTTTTCTTATAATATTTATGTACTTTGAAAGGAGTACTTGTAATTATGTGGTAATATGGACAAAATAAACACTTTAAATTGGATCAATATATATATATATTTGCAATTTCAACCAAAGGTTTTTAAACACTTTAATAATTCAATTTTTGTTATAGAAGGAGAGTTTTTTTCTATTTATTCTTTAACAATAAAACGCATTATTAAATATAGAAAATAATTAGTATTATCTCAAAAAATTGAAAGCCTAAGGAGGTCAGACGAACATACATATATAATTTTAGTGTTGTTCACAAAATTCTTGCAAATGTTAAGCGTGGTAGGTGTTATGTATTCAACCATGAAAATATTTCAAAAATCATACTAAGACTAAGAAGATAATTTCAAAAATCATACTAACAAAATGTAGGATCCTTCCAAATTATTTTATATCTTCTGTGATTTTTAATATTTAATTTTTAAAAATAAAATAAAAAACTTATTTCCTTAAAAATTCTTGAAATTAATTTGGAAAATAGTTTGCATTAGAAATTTTAGCTCAGAATACTAAAAATTTATTATTTAATTATTCAATTTATTATTTGACTTCGATAGTTGATGCTATTTAGTAATTAACTTGAAATGTTATTCTCTTACTCATTTTCAAAATAAATTAATGAATAAAAACTAAAATAGAATATTAGAATCGTCCCCCGTTTGCTTCATCTTTCATGTTTATTGAATTTTTAGGCATTATGATGAGTCATCACGATCATGGTGTCACTTTATTTTATATATCTTCAAGCACACTCGTCATTTCCTGTGAGCTTAAGCAAAGATCACTGCGCATGATCATTATTGTTCAAAGGCAACATTTTGCGTGTGATAATAGTTTTATATATATTCAAATTGATAATTAAGTTATTTTTTTTTATTCCTTTTCTATTGTGTTATAGTTGTATCATGAACATGTCATTGGGATGACAAGTTAATTTAAGTTGTCTAGAGTTGTTTTTTTTTGTTTTTTTTTCTATAATTTCTTTTTACAGATTCATCCTCCACAATGGGATGGTTGATAAGTATCCCATGTTGCAAGTTTAGTTCGTTTACCTGAGTTGACTTAGCTGTCTAGAGTTTTTTCAATTTTCTTCTCAAAAAATGAGTTTTTTTAAATAAGTTTTATTATATTTTTATTTTCTATAAGGTTATCGCGGTATCATAATCTAAGTTATGAGTTTTGCAAGTTCTTTAGGGTTGGATTGGGTCAATTCAGGTTGTGAACTTAAACTAGGTTTTATTTTCAAACAACCTTAAAACACGCATCAATATCTTTTTTATTTTTATTTTTATTTTTGATATCCATGTATGAAAACTATGTGTAGAAAAAAATAATTTGATATTTTTCAAATAAAAAATAATTTAAAGTTTAGCTCAAATGCAAAATCAAATATTCACTAAATCCAAATGATTAAGATAATATATGAGTTGCAATATATAATTTATTTTATTCTATATAATAGCTATCAAAAGGAAGGTGCCAACAAAGAAGAGATTGAATTAGGCACCCTAAAATGACACGAGTTAATTTTTTAGCAAACAAAGAAGGGAAGGATGCCAAGCAACATCTTGGTAGGCTCACTGAATTTTTAGTTCACGTATGCCTTTCAGATATCTGCCTCAGAAATTATTATAACGACTATAAATATTAAATAATCAGAATTCAACGGCATCGTTTAAGTCAGACAGTCAAAGCCACCTCTTTTACGTTTCTATCCCTATCCCGGCCCAAATAGGGACTTTTATGAAAAAAATATAATCTGAGCTAACTAAAATTGAAAAATAGCTTAATGTTCAGGTTAACTTGCAAATTTTGCGGACACAAAATTAAAATAATAATAAAATAATCTTGTAGAAAAAACAAGAAAAAAAAAGTCTGAATACTAATTCCTAATAAATCAGATAAGAATATGAGAACTCCACAAAAAAAAAAACAACAGGGGCTGAAATACAATTTATCACAAATATAGGAACTGAAGTATAATTTACTCAACAAAACAAGAGTGGTTGAAGAGAGAATAATAAGAAAATAATAAAAAATAAAAAAAATTCGGAGTGGCAGAAGCAGGAATGGAGGCGTGTATTTAAGCACAACCCCGCTCTCTCTTCGCTCCAAGTCCTTTCAGTTAGAGAACAGACATCAAACACAACCGGTCTGTGTCTCTACTTTCCTCCACTGAGGTACCCTCTCTCTCTCTCTCTGCATCTCACATTGATTTCTCCTTGTAGTCAAATTCTTCTACATCTAATGATGTGTTTTTACCCTCATTTTAATCCGTGATTTCAAAATCAAGCTCAACGCTCCGAATTTTCTTTCAAATCTTTTTAGCTTTGAATTGCATGCGGTGGATCTGCTGGTATTCTGTTTGGATCTTAGTACTCTCAGCTGTGGTAATTGATCTGAAGTCTAGATCTAGTCTAGTATATTTGGGTGTGGGCAAATGGTATGGAGTCGCGGGTGGGTCTTGTGAGCTTTTTATTTGTGATCTACTTGCACGTGAATGAATTAAGAGATACGGATATGTTGTTTGGCTTTGGGTTTGTCGATGGTAATGATTTGATTCTTCATTGTGGATGTGGTTTGCAAAATGCAATATTTGTTTCATCTGCAACGGCAGGTTAGCTTGCATGGAAGAGATCGTTTTGATTTGTTTCTTTTTCCTTCATGTATGTGTTGAACTTCCTTTCTTTCAGGTTGTAAACGTGGGCAAGGAAAATGGTGAAGATCTGTTGCATTGGAGCTGGGTATGTCGGCGGGCCTACAATGGCTGTCATCGCACTCAAGTGCCCTTCAATTGAAGTGGTGGTTGTTGACATCTGGGAACCTAGAATTGCAGCCTGGAACAGTGACCAGCTCCCCATCTATGAGCCGGGCCTTTATGAAGTGGTGAAGGAATGCCGAGGCAGGAATCTCTTCTTCAGCAAAGATGTGGAGAAGCACGTCGCAGAGGCTGATATAGTTTTTGTTTCGGTCAACACCCCTACCAAAACTCAAGGTCTTGGAGCTGGTAAAGCCGCAGATCTGACGTACTGGGAGAGCGCGGCACGCACAATCGCTGATGTGTCAAAATCTGACAAAATCGTTGTTGAGAAATCAACAGTCCCTGTTAAAACTGCCGAGGCAATTGAAAAGATTTTGACCCACAACAGCAAGGGGATCAAATTCCAGATCCTCTCAAACCCTGAGTTCCTTGCAGAAGGAACTGCGATCGGTGATCTGTTTCAACCTGATCGTGTTCTCATCGGAGGGAGGGAAACCCCGGAAGGCCAGAAGGCGATCCAGGCATTGAAGGCCGTCTATGCTCACTGGGTTCCAGAAGACCGCATCCTAACCACCAACCTTTGGTCGGCAGAGCTGTCCAAGCTTGCTGCCAATGCCTTTTTGGCCCAAAGGATTTCCTCCGTTAATGCCATGTCAGCACTCTGCGAGGCAACCGGGGCTGATGTTGCCGAGGTTTCCTATGCTGTTGGCAAGGATACGAGGATTGGTCCCAAGTTCTTGAACGCTAGTGTTGGTTTTGGCGGGTCCTGCTTCCAGAAGGATATTCTGAATCTTGTTTACATCTGCGAGTGCAATGGCCTGCCCGAGGTGGCGGAGTACTGGAAACAAGTCATCAAGATCAATGATTACCAGAAGAGCCGATTTGTGAACCGTGTAGTTTCATCCATGTTCAACACAGTTTCTCAAAAGAAGATTGCCGTTTTAGGGTTCGCTTTCAAGAAGGATACTGGCGACACGAGGGAGACCCCTGCCATTGATGTGTGCCAGGGACTGCTGGGAGACAAGGCTCTCTTGAGCATATACGATCCACAGGTCCAGAAAGAACATATTCAGAGGGATCTTATCATGAAGAAGTTTGACTGGGATCATCCCCTCCATCTCCAGCCGAAGAGTGGCAGTGCTGCTGTTGAGCAAGTGACTGTAACTTCTGATGCGTACGAGGCAACGAAGGAAGCTCATGGTGTCTGCATCTTGACAGAGTGGGATGAATTCAGGACTCTCGATTACAAGAAGATATATGACAACATGCAGAAACCCGCTTTTGTGTTCGATGGAAGGAATGTTGTCAATGCAGATAAGCTCAGGGAGATTGGTTTCATTGTGTACTCAATCGGTAAGCCACTGGATGCATGGCTCAAGGATATGCCTGCTGTCGCATAAGCTGATGGGTGGTTAGCTCATGCAATTGGCGGTGAATCTGATTCTATTAGATCATGATATTGTCATTATTTTCTTTCTTTCATCTAGCTCTGGGGCAGCCTGCATGCCTGCCATGGTGAAACTAAGAAAGAGGCTTTACATTTTGTCATAAATACTTGGTTTTGATGTCATAAATGAAATGGTGAATTCCATAAACCAATTTTCCATTGCGCTTTCTGAACGTCGATCTAGCATTGATTCTTCTCCTGAGAGCTTTTGGCATCCTTTTCTTGTTTTTCGAGATTCTCTCTGCCGTGCTTTTGATCCACATGACTGTGTGGTTTACTGTGCAATATACTATCACTGTTCATGATCTTTCCTATATCGAACTTTATTCCCTTTCTTTCTTTTTATTCCTTTCATATTAACATAAAATAAATAAAAATAATAGCCTCTTTTCATTTTCACTATCCAAAAGATGTGACTGACTTCAATTTAGTCTGTGAATTATATATATATATATATATATAAAGATCATGATAATTACAGTAATACCTACATCTCATTTTATATCCTCTTTTAAAAACACACAAGTTTTGTCAAAATTAATTTCTTTTTTCTCTCCCTCCTTTACATAAAAAACCTAACCTATTATACAAGTTTATATTGAAAATATTATATTATATTATATCAATTGTTTTTGATATTATGATGGTTCACACAAGTTATGGTGAGCATGTTAGAGCTATAGTTGTAAGGCTTAGGTTGCTTTTGGGTTTTTTTAAGGCTTATTTTTGCTTTTTCTAGGATTTTAGGTTGAATTTATAGGTTTGTTCTTGAATGTTTTTCAACTAAGATTCATGTTTCCTTATAATTTGATGCTTTAGATTCTTTTGTAAGTTTCAATCGAATCTCAAATGGATATTTGTTTGTTATACATTATTATTATATCCTTTTATAACTTGTTTTAGATCAATTAATATTTAAAATTTTCAAATGCGAGGTTTAGGGTTTTCAACTATTAAGATCATTTTATCCAAGTCAGAGTTCATTATGCCACAACTTTCTATTAATTTTATTTAAAGTAATCTAGTTTGTGATTGCAGTTCAACTTCTAGGTTCTTCATCAAGTTCAAACAAAAACTTTGTTTGATTTTATTTTTAGGTGTTCTAATTATAGGTTTTGTGTTTAGGCCTCAGCTAAGCTGGGCTAAGCTCATTCCGAGCTAAAGCATTGTTTGGTTGAGCAAGATCTTACAAAAAAAAAAACATTATTCTTTTATCTTTTGGATGTTTGGCAAACAAAACCTAAATAATTCTCAAAAATCTAAAAGATTAAGGGACCTTTTAAAATTAATTATGGTCCCTTGCAAGTTTTTCAACCATTTCATTTAATATTTGAGTTGTGAACTTACAATGCAATGCAAGATACTTCCTCTATCAAATATATTTGTGTTTTCTTCAAAATTTCAAAAATAATTACAAAATTCTTTATTACAAAAAATATATGTTTTTGCTTGTGTTCATATGGCTAAATTCTAAAATCTTAATGCATATTTGATGTAAAAAATAAAAATTGTATTTTTATCTCACTTTAAAAGTACAAAAACAATTAATGAGTATCATAACAAGTTTGCAATTTTTCTTTAGGATTTGTTTTATTAATATTTAGAGTACGATTTATTAAGGTAATACACACACACACATTCTTAGTATTAAATTAAATAAAGTACCAGGAATAAAATGTTAGAAAGTAATTGTTGACTTTAATATTTAGGGGTATAAAATCACTTTGTAAATTATATCCCTAGATATCAAAGATATAAAATATAAATAAATATATCATTAAATTTTAAGTCTTAGAGTGACTAGGTTTTAATCTAATAAATTACCTTCTCACCAAGGGCTTGTCTTAAGCACCTATGAATAAAAATCTCATTTTTATGTGATGATTTCAAAAATAATTTTCAAAAATAAAATAAAAATCATTTAGATGTATTTCTAAATAATTTACATTTAAAATAACCTCAACTATATTTCTAAACAAGTACTTAAGATGACTATTAGAATACGGGGATATCCATAATTCAACTTTATAGACATCAAAATAAAAAGATCAACCCCTCTTCCCTTGAGCTAGCGGGAATTATTTTTCACGACCTGGTTTTGTTTGGTAGCTAATTTTTAAAAATTAAAAGAAATAAATAAGTTATTTTTATTTTTATTATAAATCATTTAATACACCAATATACAAAATAATTCTTTTAAAAAAAATATATTACTAAATAAAAAATACAAAAAAAACCTATATCACACCCAACCAGACACTCCTCTCCACGTTATAAAAAAACGAACTTCCCGGGCTAAATGAACACTGAATTTTATGTCCCATCAACACAGTCCCGCGTGTCAAAATACTAGTTTTCCTAAACTTCCTTACATCATACAAGTCGTTTTCCCGATCTGTCCTTCAAGATCCTTGAATCCAAATGTGGTAATTTCTGTAAATTCTATACTGATTCTTTCCTCATATAGTATTTTCCTTTCTTTTTTCTTACTGCTCTATCCCTAAATTTCCTATAAAACGTGCCTAACTTTACCACTTTCCGATCTCAAATCTTCGTTCAATTCAATCTCCAAATTCTTAATTTTTCTTCCTCTGCTCTTCAGCTCGATCTTTTATTCCACCTATCTTTTACCACTCTATATATCGAACCTTATTTTAGCCCTTGCCGTGCTCTAAATTAATTTCTAGGTTAGGGTTTGGGACTCTTTTTTGATTCTTTGATTTCAAAGGTGGGTTTTATTCGATCTTTAAATCTAATCTTGTATATTTGTATTTCTTGGCTTAAATTTATCTGGGTCACTTGATTTTTTTTTAAACTTTGCGTCTCTTAGATTCCTTATTTTCTATCTATTTTTTGTTCGATTCAACTTGTTTCACCTGCCCCTTGTTTTTTGCTTTTTGTGTGTAAATTAATGCTATTCCGATACTGCAAAATTAGGGATCTATAAATTCTTATTTGTGAATTAGGATTTTTGGAAATTTCGATTTTTTCCCTTCAAATTCATCAATCACGTGACATCATCTACTGTGCAAAGACTAGTTTTTACGGTAAGATCAAGCTTCTCAAGGTTATTCATTACTGATTTAATTTTTAAGTGATAAATTTAATCATCGATGGTTTCGCTGATCTTTTCCTTTTTTAAAAAAAAAGAAAACGAAAAATGATAAGATACCCAACATAATTAATTAATCATGAAAGGAATTTATGGGGCGCTAGAAAACAAATGAAGTCTGTATAGTGAGCTCTTAATGGCTATATATTTAGAGTATAGGGTGACCATTTTTATTAGTACTGTGGATACTAAAATTCCCAAATGCATAAAAGTCTTCAACTGCTACTGCTTTCCCTTTGGTTGACCATTTTAATAGTATTTTGGATACCAAAACCCCAAATGCACAAAAGCTTATTCAACTGCTACTGCTGTCCCTTTCTCAATTTGGGTAGTTTCCACACAGCCCCTTCTTGTCTGTCATGTTATAGGAAACTTACCTTTCTACCCTGAACTTTTGAGAAATGTAATAGAAAGTAGTAAGAAAATTATTCCTTCTAGGTTGCTTATGTCATAATCAGGGGATTCTCGTCGCTGTGAAACCATTTCGCTGCATAGTAGTTTATTGAAAGCACCTGTTTCTTTGAATCCTTGTTTTGTTTTTGCTGTTGTAATATGGTTAAAAGATAATTCTTATATGCAGCTAAAATTAAAATGATTCAGAAACGTGCTTTTGCTGATGATAATTCATATGAGGTTGCTCGTAAGTACCCCAGGAAAATGGAGCATGTTGATCAGCTTGCTCCTACATTTCCACTTGACAATGCCCACCAGAAGCATCTAGTTTCAGGTAATAGACTGTTGGTAGTTTTCCTTGTACTCGGAACCTTCTTACCATGCGGACTGTGGAGTAAATGACTTTGGAGTCTCTTTTCCTATTCATTTAGCCTTCCCAATCTGATGACTTGTTATTTATAAGGACTTTATAGTTGAGATTCTTGCTTTTATGGGAGTGAATAACTTTTGAGTCTCTTTTCCTATTCAATATAGCCTTCCCAATCTGGTGACTTGATATTGATAAGGACCTTATAGATGAGATTCTTACTTTTATGGGATGTGGATTTTGGATAATCAATCATTATACCATTGACTTTGTAAGAGTCTATTGGTGGATTTTTCATGATGACTGCTGTTATATGCTTGCTATGATTCTGATAAATCTGGGCAACAAATTCATTCCGGACCTTATCCGTCATTTTTTTTGCATATTAGAATCCAGCAAATTTACGAACGCGCTGGAAGATGCTTACATTCTAGTCTTACAGATCGTTTATGGATTGAAAATACATTGTTTTTTGAATCACTTTCGTGTTCACATAATCACATGCCATATTTTAATTCTTTTATGGAGTTTCGTAGTTTATATATCTGACCTGCTATCAACATGATGATGAAGGTGATGACAGTTTTGGAGAGCATCAAGATGTAGGGAGGTCTGCAAGTGACCCTGTCACTGAAATTTCTAATGGAAGAAGCAAGGAGTTTGAAACTGGCGATAATGGTTGTTTTCCACAGTTTTTGTGGATCAGCAATGGGTTTCTTGAAGCTGATAATTTATCATACTTCCCAGAATATTTTGACCATGGACACCAGCTCAGGGCTTTACTTGAGCCTGATGAGGCCTGCTCATCTCTTGATTATCCTTTTCGGAAGTCGGTTTCAATTGGACCAGAGCATCAAGCTAATGTTCCGGAGTGGGGCTCACAGGGTTCAAGCACCTCCTTGAACCAGATAAATGAGTCTAACCTTCAAGTTGCACTTGCACAGTCATCTAGCCCTGGTGCTATAATTGATGGTTGTTATGAGGAGAATCTGAGGGGCACTTGTGTCCTTCCCATGCCTGAACAGGAAGCATCTGCAAATTATTGTTATGAAGCCACCAAAGGTGACTGTGGGTGCCCTGATTCAGGTTCTATCAGATGCATAAAACAACATGTCTCAGAAGCTAAGCTGAAACTTAGGGAAAACCTGGGGGAAGAGATATTTGAGGGGTTGGGGTTCTGTGATATGGGAGAAGTGGTAGCAAATAAATGGACCGCTGAGGAAGAGCAAATCTTCCACGAGGTTGTCTTATCTAATCCTGTATCTTCAGGCAAAAACTTTTGGGACAATCTGTCAGCAACGTTTCCTTTCCGAACAAAAAAGGAGCTTGTCAATTATTATTTCAATGTGTTCATGCTCCGGAAACGAGCTGAGCAGAACAGGTTTGACCCACTAAATATTGATAGTGATGATGATGAGTGGCAAAGAATTGGGGGTGAAACAGTAGGGAATGATGAGGGTTCTGCAGTGGAATCCCTGACTGGTCAAGATTCCTCTGTGTATTGTCAAGACGACCAGGCAGAGAATTGGAATGAATATGTTGAGGATGAGGATGGAGTTGTTGCTTCTAAAGATGGTGTTGATAATGTTGCCCTTAAAGTTGCAACTGATGAGGAGTATGAGGGAGATGTAGATGATTTTTCAGGAGTACAAGTTGGGATTTACCATGGTGATCATGCTGGTGATCTTGGACATAAACATATCAGTCAAACTTCTGGGAACTACACAGATGATTTTGATGTTCAAGATGATTCATGCACATCATATGATCATCAACAAGACAGCATTGATTGTTGTGGTCCATTTGACATAGGAGCTGATGGGAGACACTGTAGTTAAGTGTGATAATTTAACGGTAAATATTCTTGATAGTTTGAGAGAGGAAGATTTTTAAGGGATCTGTTTGGTTTCCCTGATGTTGTTTCCAAGACTTGATATTATTATGGAAAGTCAAGGAATTAATTCGATCACTCATGGAAATTTGGAGAGGTTGATCTCTGGTATCCAATGTTGATTACTGGGAAGCAGTGGTTGTACTGTACATCTTTCCAAATTTAAGTTGGTTGTTGTAGGAATCAATTTTGAAAGGGTCTGGTAGTGCCAGAGTTTTCCCGGCAGGCCTTTCAAGGTTCACTTGGCCTTAAGAACGATTTCAGATTGACAGTTGCTGAAGGTTTTACCGCAAAATCCTGTTTTGCTTGCAAAATTTTGAATATGTAGGTCGAAAGCATGCTGCAAGAAGCGAGTAGTTTTATAAAAGGTGATTTATTTTTCATGGCTGGGCCAAAGGAATGCCTGCGGTAATTTGCATAGCTGTGGGTGCGCAATTTGCTTAGCATGACTTCGAATCCTGTTTCTTTTATCTCAGCTGGATCAGTGTCATGGTAACAATCTTGCTGCTTGGAAAGACCCTGGGTTCACCATCTGAATGGAATGGTGTCTTAAAAGGCTTTTCACCTCTTCTTTTGCCCCCTCCCGCTTGACATGATAGCTCCTTGCTTCCAATAATCCTAGTGATGGTTTTTGTGTCGTAAGTGTTCTGCCAGTGTTTTTATTGTTCCCATTGATTTTGTAGATGGTTTGGCTTTAGCTTTTGTAAGAGAGAACTCCATACCTGTGTACCGATATTTGTGACAATAAGATTTCAGTAATATTCCCTTTTTCCCCGACCAGCAGCTGAATTCTCCTTCCCTTTGTCTGTGCGTGTGCCCACTTATGTGTGTTTCTGTTTATTTTGTCGTCGCTCCAAATAATTTTCCACCAGAAGCTGTGAATGATTGTGCAAATGCAATTTCTTCAAATTGGAAGTTATCATCATACTAGTTTTCCTGCAACTTGGTCTAGAATGATGTGAGTGCTGTTTTCGCTGCATTTATGGCTCTAGAGTGTCCTTTTAGATGAGATATTTCCCATCCTTTCACATGAGAATGGTGCGATTTCACGTTTTTCACCTCACTTGTATATGGTAATTGTTGCATCCACTCTCTAGCAGAGATGCACATGAACCTTAAACTGGCTGGTCGGTCAAGCTCTTATCGGAATGTTCCGATGACACTAACCGGTGCATGGCGGAGCTGTGGTTCCAGTTTGTATATTTATTGAATGCATGGGTGGATTTGAGCAAAAAGCAATCGAGGATGGAGATTTGAGCTCGATATAAGATCTCTTGAATAAAAGATGGCCATGTAAATGTCTGTAGAACTGTAGTTCTTGCACAGGGATGGAAACCCAGCAGCCATTGCAGCAAAAGATGCTAAATCTGTGGTCCGATCATCAAAATAGAAAGCAAGGAATCTGAGATGGACCACACAACACATGAGCAGCATTTACCACACGACTATTATTTTTCTTGTTATGTATATTATCATTATATCCTTTTATTATTTAATCATCATATTCTATCATAAATATAATTTAATAATTAATTAAGTCTTACATATCAAATCTTACATTCTGACAATTCTTAGAATACTACTATATGATATTTTAGAAAACAAAAATTCCACTAAATCACAATGATATCAACCACAATCAAGAAAATAATCACGTATATGATTAAATTAATCCAATCAAACAAAAAGTATCAAAAAGTTAGGTACTAAAATGTTAGTTTATGGTACAAGTTATTCCTCTAATATCATTTGTTTTATCTTAGTCTCTAATTTTTATGGCTAAAATAAGGGAACAATTCACCAACCAATTTAAATTGTTTGACTAATTTTTCTAAGTTAAAGGAATTAATTGAATAAATTAATTAAGAGACAAATTATATATACTTTAAAAAAATGACATCTTAAATACTTGTGAGTTAGACATCTTCTCTTATCCAAATTATATATATATATATTAACTCAGCTACGTTCTAGATCTAATTTTATTTGAGCTAGGTCTTTCTTCAAAGGCAAGTGCTTGAAATAGGAATCTAAAGCCATCATCTCTCTACTTCATAGCAATTCAAAAAATCTCTTATTCAAACACGATGATTTTCTTAACATTCTGAATTTTTATCAGAACATCTCTCATTTGTTAACTACTAACTATTTTTTTTTGTTTTTTTATGTGAGAAACCTTATTTTCTGGAAAACATACTTTGTGTTCCCAGATGAGCAAGTAAAACGTCGACTGTCACAGACTCTTACAAGAAGTATACACCTAGATTCGAGCTCGAAATCTGTTGTGCAGATCATAAAATAATACGATGTTGGTAACAAAATGATGAAAAATAACACATACTATACCAAGACAATAAAACATTGGTTCATGCATAAAAAATAAACCAATTTTTGATCTGATCCATGTTAACATGGTTTGAATTTTGACACCTTCACCTGATAAAAACATTTTACGAAATTTCGGGCATCTGTGATTACAGAACTTTACAAATCAATAAAATATAAAATTGGATCTATGATTCAAGTGCATGACTTTGTTCCACCTCGGGATCAGCTTGGATCATGAACTCCATCTCAATTGCTATTCTCCACTCTTCAAACAAAAAAGCTCTAGCTAGACTCGCCTGTCAATCCCCACAAAGCATTTGATTAATAGCTTAATCCACTTTCCAAGTTGGTAGAGAAGAAAAGCTCATTGGGGTGGAGAATTTTGCACAACAAGACAACCTAAAAAAGTAAATCTTATTTACTAGTTACTCTTCATTAAGGTTTGATCAGTATCTGGTGTCGTTTCAATGCATGGACATGATCTTATTTTTTAAATAAAAATTCATAATGACCCAGATTAACTTACCCGCCAAACCTGAGTTTAAATAATGATTATAAATTTATATGAAGTATTATTAGGAATATTCAAGTAATTATTATCCAAGATAGACAGCAAGAGTAACAATATATCAGATAACATGATATGGATTCAAAAGGAACCTAGCTCAAGGCAGCTCTAACAAATAACTTCAATCACAAGCAATCACATGCTCAAATGCCAAATCATTTCGTGGCCAAAATTGTCCTTCATCAAATTCAAGCGAGTACAAAAACCATCACTGGAGAGGAGAGGGGGGTCATTTTGTTTCTCTCTTGCCTGTAAAGAAGAGTCATGAAACCCATCACTTCCACTTCAATATGTCTCTTGCATTGCATTTACTTGCAAAGAAAGCAGTGCTCTTTAAGAGAGGCAGAGCAATAGAACAACAGGGGCAGGGGATCACTCTTTGTATAGGATATTTTTTACTTATTTCTTAGTTAACTTGATTAGATCACAAAAACCCACATAGTCTCCTCTTTTCTCTTTTCAAAAGACCATGAATTTACAAAACTTGGCTCCAAATTTAGGCTCCTTTTGATCTGGGTTTTCACTAGCTCCTCTGTTTTCTTCAACTTTCTGGTGTGTTAGTTTTCCTGGAAAGTCAAAGAAGCATCTTTTGCTATTTTTCTTGAGAAAGTTGAGGTTTTGCTTGGTATCTGATCTGGAGTTTCTTTTGCCTGAAAAAATGAAGACGAATCAAGAAAAGTTGCATGTGTGCAAGGTATGCAAGAAGAGTTTCTTGACTGGGAATATGTTGGGTGGTCACATGAGGATTCATGGAACTAGAAAATCTAGTAAGGGACATGTCAAGTTTGAAAGCAGCAACGTGGGTTCTGATAGTTATGGCCTAAGAGAACAGCCCAAGAAATCTTGGAAATTCTCAGGCTTGAATCATGGTGATAGTGTTTCAATGCAAGAAACAATGAAATGTAGATTTTGTGGCAAAGAATTTGGATCAGAAAAATCCCTTCATGGTCACATGAGGCATCACTCTGCCAAAGAAAGAAAAGGAGTTTACTGCGAAGAATGTGGAAGAGGGTTTCTGTCTTTAAAATCTTTAAGTAATCACAAGAGACTGCATCGTGAGAATTTTAGGATCTCAAGTGAATCAAGGGCTAGTTGTAGGCCTAATCTGGTTGTCATGGCTTTATCTGCTACCGGGGCTGTGAATCTCGTGAGAAGAAAGCGATCTAGTATAATGAGGTACAAGATTGCTTCTAATTCTTCTTTTTCTAGCTTGAATGAATCTGTATCTGGTTTTGATATTGAGCAACAAGTTGAAGAGGCGGCTCGTACTTTGATTATGATGTCTAGGTGTGAGTGTAATGGGTTTGATTCATTGCGTCAAAATAAGCGAATTAAGAGAGGTGGGGATTGCCATATTTTATATGGTAATGAGCTAGTCAAGCCAAAGAAACCCAGAGAGGATAGTTTAGACTCTTGTGATTTGGATTCTATGATTAGTATGCATGGATGTTGCGGTGATACTGAGACGGGGCGTGATGAGGAAAATCAAGTTAGATCGGATGTTCCAAAAGAGAGTCTTTTCCAGGATACAGAATACCAGAGCCCTCAACTGGATGATGAATCTGGAGTTGAATTTTGTTGTATTGATATAGAGAAGGGAGATCATGATGAAATGATTACCAAATGCACTGAGGCTGAATCAAGTCAGGATCTGATGAGTGAAGTTGGATTGGATTTTGCTGGTTTGGGATTTGAGAAATCTATTCCAAGTAATCAAGCAAGGTTTGATGCTTGCAATGCTGAAATGGGAAAGGAATCTCGGTATCAGATTGCAGTAACTACTACAAGTTCTGATATCATGCAAGGTCCTAGCAAGAAAGGTGATTTCACGTGCAGAATCTGCAACAGGAAATTCATCACTTATCAGTCACTTGGGGGTCACCAAACATTCCATAGAAAGAGTCACATAGAGGTGAAGGTTCATAGCTGCGAAAAGGATATCCAGGCTAATGTTTCTGCTGAAACTGAGGCTACAGGCAAACTTGAATGTATTCAGGAATTAGCAAAGCAGGAAAGTGATGAAGTTATTGTAAAAGATTGCGAGTCAAAGGATGGCAAGGAGCACAAATGCTCAATCTGCTTTAAAGTTTTTGTATCTGGCCAAGCTTTGGGAGGTCATAAAAGGGCTCATTTTCCTAGAGCCAGAGAAGAACAGAATATTGCAGTGAAACAAGAGGTTTCAGGTATCTGTGATGTTCTCAATATGAATGTCCCTTGCACAGTTGCTGCAGAGGCCAGTAATGATGTCCGGTGTGATTCATGGTGGCCTGCAAATTCCCACAGGCATGAGCCACTGGTGGGTCTCATAGCCAACTAAGATGAGCATGAATCTGGAATCTCCTTCTCAAGAGTTTCCAAAATGTAGATACAGGATGGTGGGTTTCATTTCTGGTCCAAGGATAGTTCATACAGAGGTAGATTCTATCTGCTACTGTAGCTTATAAGTCTCAATTACACTCATCTGGTTTGTTTCCTTTACCATATCATGTCATCTATGAACTGGAGAGGGTTCATTGTTGAGAATCCGAAGCGCCAGGCCTGTTTACTATGAAATTCTGATACTGTAGTAGAAATTTTACTTCTTCTTTTTTTGCGATGTTGTTTTCTTTCACGTATTTCAAATTGAACAGATGAACAGAACATTATTGTTGATCTAGACTGAGTTGCCAGTTTGTCTATCACATTCTTTTGTATCAACTATCGAACAGAAAGCAACTACAGAAGTATAAATCTCAGTACTTTTTGTTTATATGCAGCTTTCAAGGTTGGTTGGGAGTTGTTAGTATGTGGGATTGAGAGAGATGAGAGCTTGGTGGCAAATCAAACAATCTAAAATTTTGTACAGAATAAAAGGTAGTCACCTAACACATCAACATGACATATCCTCTCAATCTGCAATATATTTTACTCTTAGTTGTAATATAAAAGAAAACTCATGTCGCATTTTATATTCTTTACTGGTTGCTCTCAACATTTAAACAAGCTTCTTATAATCTAATGCTAGCAGAGCTAGGCTAAGCAGCCTCTTGCTTGACCTTAAAGGCAAAAAGTTCCTGCATATGCTTTGTGCCAGTTGGATTGAGATACAAACTTCTTGATTGAGTTTGTGTGACAGTTTCCTATAAGCTGAGGATCTGTACTGTCAAAAGTTTGTTTGTTCATGTAAGAAACTAACAGCAATTTGACAAGAAATCTAGCGTGGATGAAAGAGCTAGTGATTGAACTTGAGTTGATGAAATTAAGAAGTAGCGATGGCAGAAGCATGATTATGGAAACAGGCACCCTTTAAAAATAACTGTGTTTGACACATCATTCATATTTAATTTAGATAGATACATATTTTTGGATACAAAATTACATTACAAAAAAAAGTATTCATTTCTTCCATTGATGTTATTTTTTTAAAACAAAAACACATAAAAAGAAAAATACAAGTACATGATCCACTACTTGATACGGTATTGTAAGGTACTTGGAAATTTATTTAATACAAATTACAATAGCTTTATACATAATGATTATATACTATTATCTATTTTATATATTTACCACATCAATTTCCAAACAATCATTTCTTATTTTACCTTTAACGAGAGTCTTGGGAAGAAGACTTGTCGTACAAGGGGAAAACACATCACCTGTGGTGTAACCTACCTAGGATAAATTGTATTATTATTTGATTATTTTTGTTGATTTTTTTCTAAGGTTCAAGATAGATATTTTTTTATTAGGAAATCTCTATCTCATTGGGTTAAAATCATAATTGTTCTAAGGCCTAAATTTTAGCATCATATTTTTTTTTGTGTGTTTTTAATACTTAAGGACGTGTTTTACAATGTAATTTTACACTCTCAAATATTAAAATATATAGTTAAATCTATGTAAAGTGAACAAAATGATTGATAATAGGTTTTGATATTTAGATCAGATTCTAACAGATAATCATAAATTGATTACAATATCAATTTTTGCATTTTCAAACATGAGAAAAGATGCAATATTTTTTTTTTTGTAAAAATATACCCATAATGTTTTTTAGAATTCAACTTTATGCATGAAAACAAAATATTTTATATATATTTTAAATGAGGATTTTAATTTTTGTTTTGTTTTTTTCAAAGCAGATCAAATATTTTGAATCAAGTCTATATATTACCATGTAAGATGTTGAGCAAAATCTACATATGCATCTTACACTTATGAGTTACTCATTTATTTTTTCATCTAGCCACTATTTACTTAGCCAAGTCACTAATCAGATGACTTCATTTATTTTTATCATTAATTAACATTTTAGATTTCTAAATAATTATAAATATTATTATTATGAAATATTTTATTCATGATTTTAAATTTTTAATGTTGAATGGTGTTTTATTTAGTTTATTTGAATTTTTTAATGTGCTGGTTCCTTAAATAGTTTTTTTTATTATTTTATCTTGACATTAAAAATGTGTATTATTTCTTCATGCTTTTCTGAGTTTGCAATTTTAGGCTATGTTGTTTCAGCTTCTCAAGGACCATATGAGTGTGAGTAGACCTTAAGGGCTTATTTTTCTTTATTATAATCAAACAAGAAAACAAAAGCTTTTTATATATATATATATATATAAATATTTAAATTTTAAATTTTAAATTATTAAATGAGATATAAAAAACTAAGTGCCAAATGAACAAAGCTCCTACCAAAATATGTAGCTCGAATTTAAGGGTGTCGTGCTGTCATGTGGGTTGTACCTGTAACACTCTGATCAAGTTATGTCATCTGAATTGCTGACTTCTCTTCTATGCTCATCATCTCATCATTTACAAACACAAAATCCTTCTCTCTCACACTCACTCTCACCTGTCTACTGATCATATCCACTCCATTTCCTGTGTTATATGTGGAGCCAAAAAAACAACCACCTTCTTCACTGAGAAAATTACAATGGGTCGATCACCATGCTGCGACAAGGTGGGCTTGAAGAAAGGGCCATGGACACCGGAGGAGGATCAGAAGCTCTTGGCTTTCATTGAAGAACATGGCCATGGAAGCTGGCGTGCCTTGCCAGCAAAAGCAGGTGACTAACTTATTTAGGCGAGCTGATCGATTCTCCAGCTAGTCTGCCTGAAATGTAGAAGATGAAAGGTGAAAGTCTAGCTAGCCCTAACTTTTTCGTGTCTCATGGTTTTCAGGTCTTCAGAGATGCGGAAAGAGTTGCAGGCTTAGATGGACTAACTATCTCAGATCTGATATTAACAGAGGGAAGTTCAGTCAGCAGGAAGAACAGACAATTATTCAACTCCATGCCCTCTTAGGGAACAGGTACACATTTTCCCATCTGTTTTCATTTTGTTTTGATGTGAAGCTACTTTTGTTGTTCTTCTCTTCACAGGTCTTGAATTTTTCTACGAACATAATTTCTGGGAACACATTCCCTCACTTGAATGCAGGTCTCACCGAATGCGGCTTGCTAGAGTGAAGTTTTTGTAATTTTGTGTTATATGTTTTGGCTTACAATTATCATCTCGACAGAGTTTCTCGACCTGCATTTCGAGCAGTAGTCTCTGCTTACAGTTTCTGAATCAAATTTTGTTATTGGTTGCTGTCAAATGCTCAGTATCTTTACCTTTCTTTTTCTTCTGTAGTGTGACACAAAATGACATCTCTTTCTTTGTTTTTATTTTTTTTCTATTAAAGTTTCTTCATTAAATGCTGATCCATTGATTTCAGAGCACAGAAAATGCTGGTAGTAGTTGATGATAACTCCTAGGCTTTGTATATATATTCCAGTTTTTGATTTATTTTTAATTAACGATGTTATCCGAGTAGCTTGCGTGTATTTTGCTGAGTTAATTTGCATATACACTGATTAATCCTATTTATCCTGAATTAACCACCGTGTTATCTTGTCTTCAGGTGGTCGGCGATAGCCACTCACTTGCCAAAGAGGACAGATAACGAGATCAAGAATTACTGGAATACACATCTTAAGAAAAGGTTAGCGAAAATGGGGATCGATCCGGTAACCCACAAGCCAAAAAATGATGCTTTACTTTCCAATGACGGTCAAACCAAGAATGCAGCAGATCTTAGCCACGTGGCTCAATGGGAAAGTGCTCGGCTCGAAGCAGAAGCTAGATTGGTTAGGGAATCTAAACTACGTTCACATTCATTTCAACACCAACTTAGTTTGGTTAGTAGTATTACTACTCCAGGTTACATTCCCGGTTCAGGTTCAGGCTCAGGCTCACCTTCAACTTCGGCTCGACCGCCGCGGTCTCTTGATGCGCTAAAGGACTGGAATGATGGGTGGTCAAAATCAAGTGAAGGTAATGGTGGTGGCTCAAACATTGGAGCTGGAGGTGACCTGGATTACTCTCAGTCATCCACCCTAACTTTCTCAGAAAATGCACCACCAGTCGTGAATTCAGCTCCAATGACTGAGTTTGTCGGGACGCCAGGGTCAACAGAGCCTGGAATTATGAAAGAGAAAGGTGAACATGATTGGAGAAGCCTTTCAAATTCAAGCCATCTGCCCGATAATTCCGTATCTCTCATTTCAAGTTTTCCTGACGTGACAGTTTCCATGGAAGTGCCATGGAAGCCTGAGTCTTCAAGGGCTAATAGCAACACTGTTCATGTCGGACATGTAATGGAAGAAGGGTTCACTCATCTTTTGCTCTGTGATTCTGCAGAGAGGAGTTTGCCGGACAATGGCAAGGATTCTGACCATGGCGGCGGCGGCAATGGTAGCGATTGTTATGAAGACAATAAGAATTACTGGAATAGAATTCTCAATTTGGTGAATTCTTCCCCCATTTAACCCACCACCCATGTATGTTCTAATGCAATAAAACTCTCATTATCAATTATTTTAATTACAAAGTCATGTAATTTCTCAACCTAGCTAATGGGAAGCTTACCATATGCTTCCTCTTGTTCCAGTGGAGCACAGCTGATCAGCTTTTATGGCAAGTTAATGACAGAATTCACTTGTCTTATTGTGTTCCTGCGATCTACTTGCTCTCATCTAGATCTGAGATATGAAAAATCTCCATGAGAAATCTGCCATTTCCTATGCTATAGACTGTACATTGTGGACTTGGACTCGTTCAAGATGAGATTTAAGTGATGTTAATGAGTGATTAGTGATTACCCATGAATCTTGTCTCTGTAATGTCCGATGCTATAGACTTCTACCTGTTTGCCGGTGCGTTTCTTTTAAGGAAAAAAAAGAATTTTTTTTTAAAAATAGATTTTAATATTTTTAAGTTATTTTTATATGTTAAGTCAAAAATAATTTCTTAAGAATAAAAATATATCATTTTAATATATTTTTAAATAATAAATACTTTAAAAAATAACCCAGTCTTGCGCGCATTAACTGACCACCGTGGACTCCGACTAGTTCAATAAGCCACAGAGGTGTTTATGAGTCTTTATTGCTGTTAGTTTGCTGTCAGCTTCTGCTTCCTGGATTGAAAGTTATTTTCTTTGGTTGCAATAAATATATGTGGATGAGAAGCTGTCTGTATGACTGTGTTGTCTCTTGCAATACTTTCAATTAAGAATTCTTAACTCTAACTAATAATAATAAAAAATTATAACAAGAAACGAGTCAGAATATAAATATATTTGATAAAAAAAAAAACTAGATATAACTTTTTGAGCAAAAGGAAGATGGTATAAATTAAAATCAAATATTTTAACTTTTGAATAAAATAAAATAAAATATTCATTTAATTTTTAACAAATTTCTTTATTTATGTTAATAGTTATTTTTTATTAAGTTATATATATAGAAATATATATAGAAATAAATTGCCAAGTCAAAATCAAACAAGCTTGTTGTGAAATGTAAATGAATTGCCAAGAAATTCAATGGAAAGTCTTTTGTTTGCTACAAGAGTTGGCATCTAGACAAGGATTATAGAAATAAAGGTAAGAAAAGAAAATCTATAAAAATTATAGCTCAAGTGAATGTCATCAAGGTTGATCATCTTTATTTATGGCAGTTACTTAAAGATTAATAATGGTGGGAATATATTTTTATTAGTTCTTTACCCTTTTAGCTTTTAGAATTTAAAATAAAAGGGTGTGCAGGAAAAATTTCTAATTTGAATTTTATAGATTTTACACTCTTTCTTAACGTTTTTCTTATCATTTTTCTTCTTTAATTTTCCTCATAAATCTAGAGTTTAGATTTATCTTGTTGAGTGATATTTGAATTATATAATCTTTGGTTTAAAGATATTGTTTAGAAGTGGATCTAAATGTTAAATATGGAGAGATATATTGGAAACATATATTTTTTTTATGATCGAGGTGTTCGGACCATCTTACGCGCACCTCGACTATTTCCTGACCCATCAGTATATCATACAAGCTCAGTGAACATGTAAGACACCACGAGAGTGACGGACATATTACACAGAAATAGATACAATAACAAGAGGGGAGGACCTCTCCAGTTCCCACTTCCACTGGGACTTGAACCTGGGTCCTGTGAAAGAGGAAGCAGCTCTTCAACCATTGGGCCACACCCTTGCTGGCAACATCTTAGTTGCACAAGTGATGAAAAATAAATTTTTAAAAATAAATGGTTAGACATGCACAACAACAACAAAAAAACCATTACTTTAAGTGCTTTAAAAGTAAGTATACTTCTTGTTTAATTTAAGGATAGTTAATTTTATTATTAGTATGTCTAATTGGGTTTTTGATTTTATAACAATTGCAAATTTAAATATATGATTAGTATGCATATACAAACACTTTTAGCAAGGTGAAACATTAATGTCATTGTATTTGTTTTATAATTTTCATATTTAATAAGTATTATAAATTTATTTTATTATTATAAATATAATACAAAGATGTTTCCATTTTGAAGTTAACAAATATAAATTTCTTCGTGATGATCTTTAATTTGAATAAAATAAAATAAAACAGATATTTTATAATTAGAATATCACAAATACAAAATATTAAGATAAATATTATAAATTATTATTTTGATTTTTTTGTATAAAATAATTGTAACCTTGACGTGTTTTTATTTTATTTTATTTTATTTTATTGAAAAACTTCCTTATGTTCTCAATAAATTAATAGATTTTTTTTCTTCAGATTTTTCATTGAAAAAGAGTAGCTGAAAACTTAATTAACCTCTCGATTATTTAAAATAAACGCATAGGCAAAAGAAAAAAAAAGAAAAAGAAAATCCCAATTTATCATATGTTTTTTTATTTACCACTCCAAAAAAATGATTTTTTTATTTTAAATAAATATGATGTAATTGTTTTTAGATTATTTTAATATATTAATATTAAAAATAATTTTTAAAATATAAAAAATATTATTTTAATATATTTTTGTGTAGAGACCAAGAATTGAAAATTTACAAGTAAAGCCCTAATGACAGCTCCAGCACCATATAAATACCCCTCATTCACTTAACATATTTTCACATCAGTGGCGGCTGTGCTTAGAATCTGGTGAGTTCTTGAAACCTTTTCTCCTCTCCTCTGGATATTTTGGCTCGATCGGATGCCCCAGAAGGTTTATTCTGTTTAGATTTCTTAATGCACACGTACTGAGGTCTGGGATCATTGATTTTTATTGATTTTCCGACCTAAACCTTAATGTGCAAATAATGAACACAGGGAATGCGCTTTGCAGCTTAGAGATTTTCTTGTTTTTGCTGCCTGTAATTCCCTGACATTGTTGCAAGCAAATCCAAAGCTTTACGAGAAGTTTGAGGTCTTGGATTGCAGCGTAACTCCAGTCTCTGCAGTTAGTTTTTTGGTAAAGATTTTAGATGTCAGCTACGAATATTAGGATAATAAAGTTTGATGCTTTGTGATGCGTTTCAGAATAGTTGAGATAGCACGTTACCTTGAATGGTTTTTGCAGCCATGCCAGTATTCAATTACTTGCAACAAAATGAGTTAGATTAAGAAATTGGGATTGATTCTGATTAGCATGGGAAATAGAATACAAAATTTATTTTCTACACCCTGAATCGAAGCCGATATGCA
>CM063591.1:5875933-5936120 GCA_032356905.1 Salix exigua
TGAGAAGAATGCAGACCGCCATTGTTGTTTTCTGAGAAGAATGTCGAACTGTAATTACGCTGAAGAAACTGAAGTTACGCTGCAATCCAAGAACTCAAACTTCTCGTGAAGCTTTGGATTTGCTTGCAACAATGTCAGGGAATTACAGGCAGCAAAAACATGAAAATCTTTAAGCTGCAAAGCGCATCCCCTGTGTTCATTATTTGCACATTAAGGTTTAGGTCGGAAAATCAATAAAAATCAATGATCCCAGACCTCAGTACGTGTGCATTAAGAAATCTAAACAGAATAAACCTTCTGGGGCATCCGATCGAGCCAAAATATCCAGAGGAGAGGAGAAAAGGTTTCAAGAACTCACCAGATTCTAAGCACAGCCGCCACTGATGTGAAAAAATGTTGAGTGAATGAGGGGTATTTATAGGGTGCTGGAGCTGTCATTAGGGCTTTACTTGTAAATTGTCATTAGGGCTTTACTTGTAAATTTTCAATTCCTGGTCTCTACCCATCAATACTAAAATATATTAAAATGATATTTTTTTATATTTTAAAAATTATTTTTAATATTAATTTTTGGAGTGGTAAATAAAAAACATATGATAAATTGGGATTTTCTTTTTCTTTTTTTCTTTTGCCTATACGTTTATTTTTAATAATCGAAAGGTTAATTAAGTTTTCAGCTACTCTTTTCAATGAAAAATCTGAAGAAAAAATCTGTTAATTTATTGAGAACATAAGGAAGTTTTTCAATAAAATAAAATAAAATAAAAACACGTCAAGGTTACAATTATTTTATACAAAAATCAAAATAATAATTTATAATATTTATCTTAATATTTTTGTATTTGTGATATTCTAATTATAAAATATTTGCTTTATTTTATTTTATTCAAATTAAAGATTATCACGAAGAAATTTATATTTGTTAGCTCCCAAACGGAAATATCTTTATATTATATTTATAATAATAAAATAAATTTATAATACTTATTAAATATGAAAATTATAAAAAAAAAATACAACGATTTTAATGTTTTACCTTGCTAAAAAGTGTTTGTATATGCATACTAATCCTATATTTAAATTTTCAATTAATATAAAATCAAAAACCCAATTAGACATACTAATAATAAAATTAACTATCCTTAAATTAAAAAAGAGGTATACTTACTTTTAAAGCACTTAGAGTAATGAATTTTTTATTATCGTGCATGACTAACCATTTGTTTTTAAAATTTTATTTTTCATCACTTGTGCAACTAAGATGTTGCCAGCAAGGGTGTGGCCCAATGGTTGAAGAGCTGCTTCCTCTTTCACAGGACCCAGGTTCAAGTCCCAGTGGAAGTGGGAACTGGAGAGGTCCTCCCCTCTTGTTATTGTATCTATTTCTGTGTAATATGTCCGTCACTCTCGTGGTGTCTTACATGTTCACTGAGCTTGTATGATATACAGTGGGTCCGGGAAATAGTCGAGGTGCGCGTAAGATGGTCCGAACACCTCGATCATAAAAAAAATATATGTTTCCAATATATCTCTCCATATTTAACATTTAGATCCACTTCTAAACAATATCTTTAAACCAAAGATTATATAATTCAAATATCACTCAACAAGATAAAATCTAAACTCTGGATTTACGAGGAAAATTAAAGAAGAAAAATGATAAGAAAAACATTAAGAAAGAGGTCAGAAAGAAAGAGTGTAAAAACTATTAAATTCAAGCTAGAAATTTTCCTACACACCATTTTATTTTAAATTCTAAAATCTAAAAGGGTAAAGAATTAATAAAAATAAATTTCCACCATTATTAATCTTTGAGTAACTACCATAAATAAAGATGATCAACCTTGATGACATTGACTTGAGCTATCATTTTTATATATTTTCTTTTCTTACCTCTATTTCTATAATCCTTGTCGAGATGCCAACTCTTATAGCAAACAAAAGACTTCATTGAATTTCTTGGCAATTCATTTACATTTCACAACAAGCTTGTTTGATTTTGACTTGGCAATTTATTTCTATATATATTTCTATATATATATATATATATATATATATATATATAACTTAATAAAAAATAACTATTAACATAAATAAAGAAATTTGTTAAAAATTAAATGAATATTTTATTTTATTTTATTCAAAAGTTAAAATATTTGATTTTAATTTATACCATCTTCCTTTTGCTCAAAAAGTTATATCTAGTTTTTTTTTTTATCAAATATATTTATATTCTGACTCGTTTCTTGTTATAATTTTTTATTATTATTAGTTAGAGTTAAGAATTCTTAATTGAAAGTATTGCAAGAGACAACACAGTCATACAGACAGCTTCTCATCCACATATATTTATTGCAACCAAAGAAAATAACTTTCAATCCAGGAAGCAGAAGCTGACAGCAAACTAACAGCAATAAAGACTCATAAACACCTCTGTGGCTTATTGAACTAGTCGGAGTCCACGGTGGTCAGTTAATGCGCGCAAGACTGGGTTATTTTTTAAAGTATTTATTATTTAAAAATATATTAAAATGATATATTTTTATTCTTAAAAATTATTTTTGACTTAACATATAAAAATAACTTAAAAATATTAAAATCTATTTTTAAAAAAAAATTCTTTTTTTTCCTTAAAAGAAACGCACCGGCAAACAGGTAGAAATCTATAGCATCGGACATTACAGAGACAAGATTCAAGGGTAATCACTCATTCACATCTCTTAAATCTCATCTTGAACGAGTCCAAGTCCACAACTATAGCATAGGAAATGGCAGATTTCTCAAGGAGATTTTTCATATCTCAAATCTAGATGAGAGCAAGTAGATCGCAGGAACACAATAAGACAAGTGAATTCTGTCATTAACTTGCCATAAAAGCTGATCAGCTGTGCTCCACTGGAACAAGAGGAAGCATATGGTAAGCTTCCCATTAGCTAGGTTGAGAAATTACATGACTTTGTAATTAAAATAATTGATAATGAGAGTTTTATTGCATTAGAACATACATGGGTGGTGGGTTAAATGGGGGAAGAATTCACCAAATTGAGAATTCTATTCCAGTAATTCTTATTGTCTTCATAACAGTCGCTACCATTGCCGCCGCCGCCATGGTCAGAATCCTTGCCATTGTCCGGCAAACTCCTCTCTGCAGAATCACAGAGCAAAAGATGAGTGAACCCTTCTTCCATTACATTTCCGACATGAACACTAGTGTTGCTATCAGCCCTCGAAGGCTCAGGATTCCATGGCACTTCCATGGAAACTGTCACGTCAGGAAAACTTGAAATGAGAGATACGGAATTATCGGGCAGATGGCTTGAATTTGAAAGGCTTCTCCAATCATGTTCACCTTTCTCTTTCATAATTCCAGGCTCTGTTGACCCTGGCATCCCGACAAACTCAGTCATTGGAGCTGAATTCACGACTGGTGGTGCATTTTCTGAGAAAGTTAGGGTGGATGACTGATAGTAATCCAGGTCACCTCCAGCTCCAATGTTTGAGCCACCACCATTACCTTCACTTGATTTTGACCACCCATCATTCCAGTCCTTCAGCCCATCAAGAGATCGCGGCGGTCGAGCCGAGGTTGAAGGTGAGCCTGAGCCTGAGCCTGAACCTGAACCGGGAATGTAACCTGGAGTAGTAATACTGCTAACCAAACTAAGTTGGTGTTGAAATGAATGTGAACGTAGTTTAGATTCCCTAACCAATCTAGCTTCTGCTTCGAGCCGAGCACTTTCCCATTGAGCCACGTGGCTAAGATCTGCTGCATTCTTGGTTTGACCGTCATTGGAAAGTAAAGCATCATTTTTTGGCTTGTGGGTTACCGGATCGATCCCCATTTTCGCTAACCTTTTCTTAAGATGTGTATTCCAGTAATTCTTGATCTCGTTATCTGTCCTCTTTGGCAAGTGAGTGGCTATCGCCGACCACCTGATGAAGACAAGATAACACGGTGGTTAATTCAGGATAAATAAGATTAATCAGTGTATATGCAAATTAACTCAGCAAAATACACGCAAGCTACTCGGATAACATCGTTAATTAAAAATAAATCAAAAACTTATATATATATATATATATATATATTGTATATATATACAAAGCCTAGGAGTTATCATCAACTACTACCAGCATTTTCTGTGCTCTGAAATCAATGGATCAGCATTTAATGAAGAAACTTTAATAGAAAAAAAATAAAAACAAAGAAAGAGATGTCATTTTGTGTCACACTACAGAAGAAAAAGAAAGGTAAAGATACTGAGCATTTGACAGCAACCAATAACAAAATTTGATTCAGAAACTGTAAGCAGAGACTACTGCTCGAAATGCAGGTCGAGAAAATTTGTCAAGATGATATTTGTAAACCAAAGCATATAACACAAAATTACAAAAACTTCACTCTAGCAAGTCGCGCTCGGTGAGACCTGCATTCAAGTGAGGGAATGTGTTCCCAGAAATTATGTTCGTAGAAAATTCAAGACCTGTGAAGAGAAGAACAACAAAAGTAGCTTCACATCAAAACAAAATGAAAACAGATGGGAAAATGTGTACCTGTTCCCTAAGAGGGCGTGGAGTTGAATAATTGTCTGTTCTTCCTGCTGACTGAACTCCCCTCTGTTAATATCAGATCTGAGATAGTTAGTCCATCGAAGCCTGCAACTCTTTCCGCATCTCTTAAGACCTGAAAACCATGAGACACGAAAAAGTTAGGGCTAGCTAGACTTTCACCTTTCATCTTCTATACATTTCAGGCAGACTAGCTGGAGAATCGATCAGCTCGCCTAAATAAGTTAGTCACCTGCTTTTGCTGGCAAGGCACGCCAGCTTCCATGGCCATGTTCTTCAATGAAAGCCAAGAGCTTCTGATCCTCCTCCGGTGTCCATGGCCCTTTCTTCAAGCCCACCTTGTCGCAGCATGGTGATCGACCCATTGTAATTTTCTCAGTGAAGAAGGTGGTTGTTTTTTAGGCTCCACATATAACACAGGAAATGGAGTGGATATGATCAGTTGACAGGTGAGAGTGAGTGTGAGAGAGAAGGATTTTGTGTTTGTAAATGGTGAGATGATGAGCATAGAAGAGAAGTCAGCGTTTCAGATGACATAACTTGATCAGAGTGTTACAGGTACAACCCACATGACAGCACGACACCCTTAAATTCGAGCTACATATTTTGGTAGCAGCTTTGTTCATTTGGCACTTAGTTTTTTATATCTCATTTAATAATTTAAAATTTAAAATTAAAATGTTTATATATATATATATATATATTTAAAATTTAAAATTAAAATGTTTATATATATATATATATATATATAAAGCTTTTGTTTTCTTGTTTGATTATAATAAAGAAAAATAAGCCCTTAAGGTCTACTCACACTCATATGGTCCTTGAGAAGCTGAAACAACATAGCCCAAAATTGCAAACTCAGAAAAGCATGAAGAAATAATACACATTTTTAATGTCAAGATAAAATAATAAAAAAAACTATTTAAGGAACCAACACATTAAAAAATTCAAATAAACTAAATAAAACACCATTCAACATTAAAAATTTAAAATCACGAATAAAATATTTCATAATAATAATATTTATAATTATTTAGAAATCTAAAATGTTAATTAATGATAAAAATAAATGAAGTCATCTTATTAGTGACTTGGCTAAGTAAGTAGTGACTAGATGAAAAAATAAATGAGTAACTCATAAGTGTAAAATGCATATGTAGATTTTGCTCAACATCGGTATGTATTCTTACATTGTAATATATAGACTCGATTCAAAATATTTGATCTGCTTTGAAAAAAATAAAAATAAAATCCTCATTTAAAATATATATAAAATATTTTGTTTTCATGCATAAAGTTGAATTCTAAAAAACATTATGGATATATTTTTACAAAAAAAAAATATTGCATCTTTTCTCATGTTTGAAAATGCAAAAATTGATATTGTAATCAATTTATGATTATCCGTTAGAATCTGATCTAAATATCAAAACCTCTTATCAATCATTCTGTTCACTTTACATATTAGGATTTAACTATATATTTTAATATTTGAGGGTGTAAAATTACATTGTAAATCACGTCCTTAAGTATTAAAAACACACAAAAAAAATATGATGCTAAAATTTAGGCCTTAGAACAATTATGATTTTAACCCAATGAGATAGAGATTTCCTAATAAAAAAAATATCTATCTTGAACCTTAGAAAAAATCAACAAAAATAATCAAATAATAATACAACTTATCTTAGGTAGGTTACACCACAAGTGATGTGTTTTCCCCTTATACGACAAGTCTTCTTCCCAAGACTCTCGTTAACGGTAAAATAAGAAATGATTGTTTCGAAATTGATGTGGTAAATATATAAAATAGATAATAGTATATAATCATTATGTATAAAGCTATTGTAATTTGTATTAAATAAATTTCCAAGTACCTTACAATACCGTATCAAGTAGTGGATCATGTACTTGTATTTTTCTTTTTATGTGTTTTTGTTTTAAAAAATAACATCAATGGAAGAAATGAATACTTTTTTTTGTAATGTAATTTTGTATCCAAAAATATGTATCTATCTAAATTAAATATGAATGATGTGTCAAACACAGTTATTTTTAAAGGGTGCCTGTTTCCATAATCATGCTTCTGCCATCGCTACTTCTTAATTTCATCAACTCAAGTTCAATCACTAGCTCTTTCATCCACGCTAGATTTCTTGTCAAATTGCTGTTAGTTTCTTACATGAACAAACAAACTTTTGACAGTACAGATCCTCAGCTTATAGGAAACTGTCACACAAAATCAATCAAGAAGTTTGTATCTCAATCCAACTGGCACAAAGCATATGCAGGAACTTTTTGCCTTTAAGGTCAAGCAAAAGGCTGCTTAGCCTAGCTCTGCTAGCATTAGATTATAAGAAGCTTGTTTAAATGTTGAGAGCAACCAGTAAAGAATATAAAATGCGACATGAGTTTTCTTTTAGATTACAACTAAGAGTAAAATATATTGCAGATTGAGAGGATATGTCATGTTGATGTGTTAGGTGACTACCTTTTATTCTGTACAAAATTTTAGATTGTTTGATTTGCCACCAAGCTCTCATCTCTCTCAATCCCACATACTAACAACTCCCAACCAACCTTGAAAGCTGCATATAAACAAAAAGTACTGAGATTTATACTTCTGTAGTTGCTTTCTGTTCGATAGTTGATACAAAAGAATGTGATAGACAAACTGGCAACTCAGTCTAGATCAACAATAATGTTTTGTTCATCTGTTCAATTTGAAATACGTGAAAGAAAACAACATCGCAAAAAAAGAAGAAGTAAAATTTCTACTACAGTATCAGAATTTCATAGTAAACAGGCCTGGCGCTTCGGATTTTCAACAATGAACCCTCTCCAGTTCATAGATGACATGATATGGTAAAGGAAACAAACCAGATGAGTGTAATTGAGACTTATAAGCTACAGTAGCAGATAGAATCTACCTCTGTATGAACTATCCTTGGACCAGAAATGAAACCCACCATCCTGTATCTACATTTTGGAAACTCTTGAGAAGGAGATTCCAGATTCATGCTCATCTTAGTTGGCTATGAGACCCACCAGTGGCTCATGCCTATGGGAATTTGCAGGCCACCATGAATCACACCGGACATCATTACTGGCCTCTGCAGCAACTGTGCAAGGGACATTCATATTGAGAACATCACAGATACCTGAAACCTCTTGTTTCACTGCAATATTCTGTTCTTCTCTGGCTCTAGGAAAATGAGCCCTTTTATGACCTCCCAAAGCTTGGCCAGATACAAAAACTTTAAAGCAGATTGAGCATTTGTGCTCCTTGCCATCCTTTGACTCGCAATCTTTTACAATAACTTCATCACTTTCCTGCTTTGCTAATTCCTGAATACATTCAAGTTTGCCTGTAGCCTCAGTTTCAGCAGAAACATTAGCCTGGATATCCTTTTCGCAGCTATGAACCTTCACCCCTATGGGACTCTTTCTATGGAATGTTTGGTGACCCCCAAGTGACTGATAAGTGATGAATTTCCTGTTGCAGATTCTGCACGTAAAATCACCTTTCTTGCTAGGACCTTGCATGATATCAGAACTTGTAGTAGTTACTGCAATCTGATACCGAGATTCCTTTCCCATTTCAGCATTGCAAGCATCAAACCTTGCTTGATTACTTGGAATAGATTTCTCAAATCCCAAACCAGCAAAATCCAATCCAACTTCACTCATCAGATCCTGACTTGATTCAGCCTCAGTGCAATTGGTAATCATTTCATCATGATCTCCCTTCTCTATATCAATACAACAAAATTCAACTCCAGATTCATCATCCAGTTGAGGGCTCTGGGATTCTGTATCCTGGAAAAGACTCTCTTTTGGAACATCCGATCTAATTTGATTTTCCTCATCACGCCCCGTCTCAGTATCATCGCAACATCCATGCATACTAATCATAGAATCCAAATCACAAGAGTCTAAACTATCCTCTCTGGGTTTCTTTGGCTTGACTAGCTCATTACCATATAAAATATGGCAATCCCCACCTCTCTTAATTCGCTTATTTTGACACAGTGAATCAAACCCATTACACTCACACCTAGACATCATAATCAAAGTACGAGCCGCCTCTTCAACTTGTTGCTCAATATCAAAACCAGATACAGATTCATTCAAGCTAGAAAAAGAAGAATTAGAAGCAATCTTGTACCTCATTCTACTAGATCGCTTTCTTCTAACGAGATTCACAGCCCCGGTAGCAGATAAAGCCATGACAACCAGATTAGGCCTACAACTAGCCCTTGATTCACTTGAGATCCTAAAATTCTCACGATGCAGTCTCTTGTGATTACTTAAAGATTTTAAAGACAGAAACCCTCTTCCACATTCTTCGCAGTAAACTCCTTTTCTTTCTTTGGCAGAGTGATGCCTCATGTGACCATGAAGGGATTTTTCTGATCCAAATTCTTTCCCACAAAATCTACATTTCATTGTTTCTTGCATTGAAACACTATCACCATGATTCAAGCATGAGAATTTCCAAGATTTCTTGGGCTGTTCTCTTAGGCCATAACTATCAGAACCCACGTTGCTGCTTTCAAGCTTGACATGTCCCTTACTAGATTTTCTAGTTCCATGAATCCTCATGTGACCACCCAACATATTCCCAGTCAAGAAACTCTTCTTGCATAACTTGCACACATGCAACTTTTCTTGATTCGTCTTCATTTTTTCAGGCAAAAGAAACTCCAGATCAGATACCAAGCAAAACCTCAACTTTCTCAAGAAAAATAGCA
Organism: Salix exigua; assembly: GCA_032356905.1. Taxonomy (NCBI): domain Eukaryota; kingdom Viridiplantae; phylum Streptophyta; class Magnoliopsida; order Malpighiales; family Salicaceae; genus Salix; species Salix exigua. The sequence continues at coordinate 5,885,260 of CM063591.1, forward strand.
AAAGATGCTTCTTTGACTTTCCAGGAAAACTAACACACCAGAAAGTTGAAGAAAACAGAGGAGCTAGTGCAAACCCAGATCAAAAGGAACCTAAATTTGGAGCCAAGTTTTGTAAATTCATGGTCTTTTGAAAAGAGAAAGAGGAGACTATGTGGGTTTTTGTGATCTAATCAAGCTAACTAAGAAATAAGTAAAAAAAAAATCCTATACAAAGAGTGATCCCCTGCCCCTGTTGTTCTATTGCTCTGCCTCTCTTAAAGAGCACTGCTTTCTTTGCAAGTAAATGCAATGCAAGAGACATATTGAAGTGGAAGTGATGGGTTTCATGACTCTTCTTTACAAGCAAGAGAGAAACAAAATGACCCCCCTCTCCTCTCCAGTGATGGTTTTTGTACTCGCTTGAATTTGATGGAGGACAATTTTGGCCACGAAATGATTTGGCATTTGAGCATGTGATTGCTTGTGATTGAAGTTATTTGTTAGAGCTGCCTTGAGCTAGGTTCCTTTTGAATCCATATCATGTTATTTGATATATTGTTCCTCTTGCTGTCTATCTTGGATAAAAATTACTTGAATATTCCCAATAATATTTCATATAAATTCATAATCATTATTTAAATTCAGGTTTGGCGGGTAAGTTAATCTGGGTCATTATAAATTTTTATTTAAAAAATAAGATCATGTCCATGCATTGAAACGACACCAGATACTGATCAAACCTTAATGAAGAGTAACTAGTAAATAAGATTTACTTTTTTAGGTTGTCTTGCTGTGCAAAATTCTCCACCCCAATGAGCTTTTCTTCTTTACGAACTTGGAAAGTGGATTAAGCTATTAATCAAATGCTTTGTGGGGATTGACAGGCGAGTCTAGCTAGAGCTTTTTTGTTTGAAGAGTGGAGAATAGCAATTGAGATGGAGTTCATGATCCAAGCTGATCCCGAGGTGGAACAAAGTCATGCACTTGAATCATAGATCCAATTTTATATTTTATTGATTTGTAAAGTTCTGTAATCACTGATGCCATGTTGTTATACAGGATCGCACGAAATTTCGTAGAATGTTTTTATCAGTTTTCTACTTGAGGTGAAGGTGTCAAAATTCAAACCATGGTAACATGGATCAGATAAAAAAAATTGGGTTATTTTTTATGCATGAACCAAAGTTTTATTGTCTTGGTATAGTATGTGTTATTTTTCATCATTTTGTTACCAGCATTTTAATCTAGGTGTATACCTCTTGTAAGAGTCTGGGACAGTCGACGTTTTACTTGTTTATATGGGAACACAAAATATATTTTCCAGAAAATAGGGTTTCTCGCATAAAAAAACAAAAAAAAAAGTAGTTAGTAGTTAACAAATGAGAGATGTTCTGATAAAAATTCAGAATGTTAAGAAAATCATCGTGTTTGAATAAGGGATTTTTTGAATTGCTATGAAGTAGAGAGATGGCTTTAGATTCTTATTTCAAGCACTTGCCTTTGAAGAAAGACCTAGCTCAAAAAAAAAAATTAGATCTAGAACGTAGCTGAGTTATATATATATTTAATTTGGATAAGAGAAGATGTCTAACTCACAAGTATTTAAGATGTCATTTTTTAAAAGTATATATAATTTGTCTCTTAATTAATTTATTCAATTAATTCCTTTAACTTAGCAAAATTAAATTGGTTGGTGAATTGTTCCCTTATTTTAGCCTTAAAAATTAGAGAAGATAAAACAAATGATATTAGAGGAATAACTTGTACCATAAACTAACATTTTAGTACCTAACTTTTTTATACTTTTTGTTTGATTAGATTAATTTAATCATATATGTGATTATTTTCTTGATTGTGGTTGATATCATTGTGATTTAGTGGAATTTTTGTTTTCTAAAATATCATATAGTAGTATTCTAAGAATTTTGTCAGAATGTACGATTTGATATGTAAAACTTAATTAACTATTAAATTATATTTATGATAGAATATGATGATTAAATAATAAAAGGATATAATGATAATATACATAACAAGAAAAATAATAGTCCTGTGGTAAATGCTGCTCATGTGTTGTGTGGTCCATCTCAGATTCCTTGCTTTCTATTTTGATGATGGGACCACAGATTTAGCATCTTTCTGCTGCAATGGCTGCTGGGTTTCCATCCCTGTGCAAGAACTACAGTTCTACAGACATTTACATGGCCATCTTTTCTTCAAGAGATCTTATATCGAGCTCAAATCTCCATCCTCGATTGTTTTTTGCTCAAATCCACCCATGCATTCAATTAATATACAAACTGGAGCCACAGCTCCGCCATGCACCGGTTAGTGTCATCGGAACATTCCGATAAGAACTTGACCGACCAGCCAGTTTAAGGTTCCTGTGCATCTCTGCTAGAGAGTGGATGCAACAATTACCATATACAAGTGAGGTGAAAAACGTGAAATCGCACCATTCTCGTATGAAAGGATGGGAAATATCTCATCTAAAGGACACTCTAGAGCCATAAATGCAGCGAAAACAGCACTCACATCATTCTAGACCAAGTTGCAGGAAAACTAGTATGATGATCACTTCCAATTTGAAGAAATTGCATTTGCACAATCACTCACAGCTTCTGGTGGAAAATTATTTGGAGCGACGACAAAATAAACAGAAACACACATAAGTGGGCACAAGCACAGACAAAGGGAAGGAGAATTCAGCTGCTGGTCGGGGAAAAAGGGAATATTATTACTGAATCTTATTGTCACAAATATCGGTACACTGGTATGGAGTTCTCTCTCACAAAAGCTAAAGCCAAACCATCTACAAAATCAATGGGAACAATAAAAACACTGGCAGAACACTTACGACACAAAAACCATCACTAGGATTATTGGAAGCAAGGAACTATCATGTCAAGCGGGGAGGGGGGGACCAAAAGAAGAGATGAAAAGCCTTTTTAAGACACCATTCCATTCAGATGGTGAACCCAGGGTCTTTCCAACGTCAGAGTTAAATAGCTGCAAGATTGTTACCATGACACTGATCCAGCTGAGATAAAAGAAACAGGATTCGAAGTCATGCTAAGCAAATTGCGCACCCACAGCTATGCAAATTACCGCAGGCATTCCTTTGGCCCAGCCATGAAAAATAAATCACCTTTTATAAAACTACTCGCTTCTTGCAGCATGCTTTCGACCTACATATTCAAAATTTTGCAAGCAAAACAGGATTTTGCAGTAAAATCTCCAGCAACTGTCAATCTGAAATCATTCTTAATTCGGCCAAGTGAACCTTGAAATGCCTGCCGGGAAAACTCTGGCACTACCAGACCCTTTCAAAATTGATTCCTACAACAACCAACTTAAATTTGGAAAGATGTACAGTACAACCACTGCTTCCCGGTAATCAACATTGGATACCAGAGATCAGCCTCTCCAAATTTCCATGAGTGGTCGAATTAATTCCTTGACTTTCCATAATAATATCAAGTCTTGGAAACAACAGCAGGGAAACCAAACAGATCCCTTAAAAATCTTCCTCTCTCAAACTATCAAGAATATTTACCGTTAAATTATCACTTAACTACAGTGTCTCCCATCAGCTCCTATGTCAAATGGACCACAACAATCAATGCTGTCTTGTTGATGATCATATGATGTGCATGAATCATCTTGAACATCAAAATCATCTGTGTAGTTCCCAGAAGTTTGACTGATATGTTTATGTCCAAGATCACCAGCATGATCACCATGGTAAATCCCAACTTGTACTCCTGAATAATCATCTACATCTCCCTCATACTCCTCATCAGTTGCAGTTTTAAGGGCAACATTATCAACACCATCTTTAGAAGCAACAACTCCATCCTCATCCTCAACATATTCATTCCAATTCTCTGCCTGGTCATCTTGACAATACACAGAGGAATCTTGACCAGTCAGGGATTCCACTGCAGAACCCTCATCATTCCCTACTGCTTCACCCCCAATTCTTTGCCACTCATCATCATCACTATCAATATTTAGTGGGTCAAACCTGTTCTGCTCAGCTCTTTTCCGGAGCATGAACACATTGAAATAATAATTGACAAGCTCCTTTTTTGTTCGGAAAGGAAACGTTGCTGACAGATTGTCCCAAAAGTTTTTGCCTGAAGATACAGGATTAGATAAGACAACCTCATGGAAGATTTGCTCTTCCTCAGCGGTCCATTTATTTGCTACCACTTCTCCCATATCACAGAACCCCAACCCCTCAAATATCTCTTCCCCCAGGTTTTGCCTAAGTTTCAGCCTAGCTTCTGAGACATGTTGTTTTATGCATCTGATAGAACCTGAATCAGGGCACCCACAGTCACCTTTGGTGGCTTCATAACAATAATTTGCAGATGCTTCCTGTTCAGGCATGGGAAGGACACAAGTGCCCCTCAGATTCTCCTCATAACAACCATCAATTATAGCACCAGGGCTGGATGACTGTGCACGTGCAACTTGAAGGTTAGACTCATCTATCTGGTTCAAGGAGGTGCTTGAACCCTGTGAGCCCCACTCCGGAACATTAGCTTGATGCTCTGGTCCAATTGAAACCGACTTCCAAAAAGGATAATCAAGAGATGAGCAGGCCTCATCAGGCTCAAGTAAAGCCCTGAGCTGATGTCCATGGTCAAAATATTCTGGGAAGTATGATGAATTATCAGCTTCAAGAAACCCATTGCTGATCCACAAAAACTGTGGAAAACAACCATTATCGCCAGTTTCAAACTCCTTGCTTCTTCCATTAGAAATTTCAGTGACAGGGTCACTTGCAGACCTCCCTACTTCTTGATGCTCTCCAAAACTGTCATCACCTTCAATATCATGTTGATAGCAGGTCAGATATATAAACTACGAAACTCCATAAAAGAATTAAAATATGGCATGTGATTATGAGAGCACGAAAGTGATTTAAAAAACAATGTATTTTCAATCCCTAAACGATCTGTAAGACTAGAATGTAAGCAACTTCCAGCGAGTTCATAAATTTGTTGAGTTCTAATATGCAAAAAAAAATGATGGATAAGGTCCGGAATGAATTTGTTGCCCAGATTTATCAGAATCATAGCAAGCATATAACAGCAGTCATCATGAAAAATCCACCAATAGACTCTTACAAAGTCAATGGTATAATGATTGATTATCCAAAATCCACATCCCATAAAAGCAAGAATCTCATCTATAAGGTCCTTATCAATATCAAGTCACCAGATTGGGAAGGCTATATTGAATAGGAAAAGAGACTCAAAAGTTATTCACTCCCATAAAAGCAAGAATCTCGACTATAAGGTCCTTATAAATAACAAGTCATCAGATTGGGAAGGCTAAATGAATAGGAAAAGAGAGTCAAAAGTTATTTACTCCACAGTCCGCATGGTAAGAAGGTTCCGAGTACAAGGAAAACTACCAACAGTCTATTACCTGAAACTAGATGCTTCTGGTGGGCATTGTCAAGTGGAAATGTAGGAGCAAGCTGATCAATATGCTCCATTTTCCTGGGGTACTTACGAGCAACCTCATATGAATTATCATCAGCAAAAGCACGTTTCTGAATCATTTTAATTTTAGCTGCATATAAGAATTATCTTTTAACCATATTAGCGACAGCAAAAACAAAACAAGGATTCAAAGAAACAAGTGCTTTCAATAAACTACTATGCAGCGAAATGGTTTCACAGCGACGAGAATCCCCTGATTATGACATAAGCAACCTAGAGGGAATAACTTTCTTACTACTTTCTATTACATTTCTCAAAAGTTCAGGGTAGAAAGGTAAGTTTCCTATAGCATGACAGACAAGAAGGGGCTGTGTGGAAACTACCCTAATTGAGAAAGGGACAGCAGTAGCAGTTGAATAAGCTTTTGTGCATTTGGGGTCTTGGTATCCAAAATACTATTAAAAATGGTCAACCAAAGGGAAAGCAGTAGCAGTTGAAGACTTTTATGCATTTGGGAATTTTAGTATCCACAGTACTAATAAAAATGGTCACCCTATACTCTAAATATGTAGCCATCAATAGTTCACTATACAGACTTCATTTTTTTTCTCGCTCCCCATAAATTCCTTTCATGATTAATTAATTATGTTGGGTATCTTATCATTTTTCGTTTTCTTTTTTTTTAAAAAAAGGAAAAGATCAGCGAAACCATCGATGATTAAATTTATCACTTAAAAATTAAATCAGTAATGAATAACCTTGAGAAGCTTGATCTTACCGTAAAAACTGGTCTTTGCACAGTAGATGATGTCACGTGATTGATGAATTTAAAGGGAAAAAATCCAAATTTCCAAAAATCCTAATTCACAAATAAGAATTTATAGATCCCTAATTTTGCAGTATCGGAATAGCATTAATTTACACACAAAAAGCAAAAAACAAGGGGCAGGTGAAACAAGTTGAATCGAACAAAAAATCGATAGAAAATAAGGAATTCTAAGAGACGCAAAGTTTAAAAAAAAATCAAGTGACCCAGATAAATTTAAGCCAAGAAATACAAATATACAAGATTAGATTTAAAGATCGAACAAAACCCACCTTTGAAATCAAAGAATCAAAAAAGAGTCCCAAACCCTAACCTAGAAATTAATTTAGAGCACGGCAAGGGCTAAGGTTCGATATATAGAGTGGTAAAAGATAGGTGGAATAAAAGATCGAGCTGAAGAGCAGTGGAAGAAAAATTAAGAATTTGGAGATTGAATTGAACGAAGATTTGAGATCGGAAAGTGGTAAAGTTAGGCACGTTTTATAGGAAATTTAGGGATAGAGCAGTAAGAAAAAAGAAAGGAAAATACTATATGAGGAAAGAATCAGATAGAATTTACAGAAATTACCATATTTGGATTCAAGGATCTCGAAGGACAGATCGGGAAAACGACTTGTATGATGTAAGGAAGTTTAGGAAAACTAGTATTTTGACACGCGGGACTGTGTTGATGGGACATAAAATTCAGTGTTCATTTAGCCCGGGAAGTTCGTTTTTTTTATACCGTGGAGAGGAGTGTTTGGTTGGGTGTGATATAGGTTTTTTTTGTATTTTTTTATTTAGTAATATATTTTTATTTTAAAAGAATTATTTTGTATATTGGTGTATTAAATAATTCGAAAAATAAGCCTTAAAAAAACCCAAAAGCAACCTAAGCCTTACAACTATAGCTCTAACATGCTCACCATAACTTGTGTGAACCATCATAATATCAAAAACAATTGATATAATATAAAATTTCCAATATTACTTTATATATAAACCGCGTTGTTCTTTTACTGTTTGAATCCACGGCACTAATATCTATTTATATATGTTGTCTTGAGTTATGAACGATATGTTTGTGCAGCCAGGTTAGTCAAAGGAGAGTAAAATTATACGAGAGGGCGCGAGTTCGAATCCCACTCTCCGCAAGTTTTTTAAATTGTCATAAATAACTCCTATTAATATAAAATGTCTGGAATTATAACTGAAATGTGGAGGTAGTTGAACTGGTCCAAAACGCGTCTGTCTTTCGAGAAGGACGAGAATGACGTAGTTAGAATCCTAATCCATATATTTCTTGCATTTTTTTATTATGTTTTTTTTCTTCTTTTTTTCATGATTTTTTTATGGTTATATTTTTTTCATCTTTTTTCCCCACTTTTGTGTATATATATATATAACTTATCTTTGTTAACTTAAATGCACTACGATTAATTCTCAAATTCATTTTTTTTAGAATTTGTTTTTTGTTTTTCATGAAATATTTTTAATTTTGCTTGGAAATATGATTGATTTTTTTTAGAAAAAAATATTTTTTGCTTAGAAATATTTTTTTCCTTATTATGTTTTTTTGCTTTCATTTTTTCCCAAAAAATAATTTTTTGTTTAGAAATATTTTTTTTCCTTATTATGTTTTTTGTTTTCATTTTTTCCCATGAAACATTTTTTATTTTTCTTGGAAATGTGATTGATTTTAAAAAAAAAATTTGTTTAGAAATATATTAAAATGATAATTGTTTTTTAATTATTTTTAACAGTAACACATGAAAATAATCTAAAAATAGTGTTTATTTTCTATCCTTATTTATTCATTTATGCTTTTAGAATTTGTTTTTATTCATTTTTTGTAAGGGTTTTATTCTTATCAGGTTTTGTTCCGAAATTTTAAAATTCATTTTTTAAAAAAATATTTTTTTTTTATTTTTTGAAGTAATTTAATGATTTTAATTATTTGAGGAGTAATGTTGATAATAATTTCAATTGTTATTGTAATGAAAATGACAATAATGTAGGGATGAATTTTCAATTTATGTTTTCATCTTTTATGGATAGAAAATTAACTACTTTCTCACAATTTATATTTTTATTTTTAAATGTGATTTAAATTGAATAATAAAATGAACTAATCTTAATACTATGAATTCAATAATTCAAATATCCGAATCTTCTTACTTTTTTAATGAATATGATAATTTTATGTTGGTTATTTTGTTAAAACCTACTAAATATATAAATTTATATCAAATTAAATTTATATATTTTATAGAAAACTTGCACTTCAGGGTAATGTTGCACATATTTATTATTTTGACTAAATTTATATTATAATAAAAAACATATATAATTAATATTTTTGTGTTAAAAAAATATAGTGTCACCCTCGACGAGGCGCGGGGGCATTGGCTAGTAAACTTGTATAATAGGTTAGGTTTTTTTATGTAAAGGAGGGAGAGAAAAATGAAATTAATTTTGACAAAACTTGTGTTTTTAAAAGAGGATATAAAATGAGATGTAGGTATTCCGGTAGTTATCATGATCTTTATATATATACATATACATACATACATACATACATATATATATATATAATTCACAGACTAAATTGAAGTGAGTCACATCTTTTGGATAGTGAAAATGAAAAGAGGCTATTTTTATTTATTTATTTTATGTTAATATGAAAGGAATAAAAAAAAGAAAGGGAATAAAGTTCGATATAGGAAAGATCATGAACAGTGATAGTATATTGCACAGTAAACCACACAGTCATGTGGATCAAAAGCACGGCAGAGAGAATCTCGAAAAACAAGAAAAGGATGCCACAAGCTCTGAGGAGAAGAATCAATGCTAGATCGACGTTCAGAAAGCGCAATGGAAAATTGGTTTATGGAATTCACCATTTCATTTATGACATCAAAACCAAGTATTTATGACAAAATGTAAAGCCTCTTTCTTAGTTTCACCATGGCAGGCATGCAGGCTGCCCCAGAACTAGATGAAAGAAAGAAAATAATGACAATATCATGATCTAATAGAATCAGATTCACCGCCAATTGCATGAGCTAACCACCCATCAGCTTATGCGACAGCAGGCATGTCCTTGAGCCATGCATCCAGTGGCTTACCAATTGAGTACACAATGAAACCAATCTCCCTGAGCTTATCTGCATTCACAACATTCCTTCCATCGAACACAAAAGCGGGTTTCTGCATGTTGTCATATATCTTCTTGTAATCGAGAGTCCTGAATTCATCCCACTCTGTCAAGATGCAGACACCATGAGCTTCCTTCGTTGCCTCGTACGCATCAGAAGTTACAGTCACTTGCTCAACAGCAGCACTGCCACTCTTCGGCTGGAGATGGAGGGGATGATCCCAGTCAAACTTCTTCATGATAAGATCCCTCTGAATATATTCTTTCTGGACCTGTGGATCGTATATGCTCAAGAGAGCCTTGTCTCCCAGCAGTCCCTGGCACACATCAATGGCAGGGGTCTCCCTCGTGTCGCCAGTATCCTTCTTGAAAGCGAACCCTAAAACGGCAATCTTCTTTTGAGAAACTGTGTTGAACATGGATGAAACTACACGGTTCACAAATCGGCTCTTCTGGTAATCATTGATCTTGATGACTTGTTTCCAGTACTCCGCCACCTCTGGCAGGCCATTGCACTCGCAGATGTAAACTAGATTCAGAATATCCTTCTGGAAGCAGGACCCGCCAAAACCAACACTAGCGTTCAAGAACTTGGGACCAATCCTCGTATCCTTGCCAACAGCATAGGAAACCTCGGCAACATCAGCCCCGGTTGCCTCGCAGAGTGCTGACATGGCATTAACGGAGGAAATCCTTTGGGCCAAAAAGGCATTGGCAGCAAGCTTGGACAGCTCTGCCGACCAAAGGTTGGTGGTTAGGATGCGGTCTTCGGGAACCCAGTGAGCATAGACGGCCTTCAATGCCTGGATTGCCTTCTGGCCTTCCGGGGTTTCCCTCCCTCCGATGAGAACACGATCAGGTTGAAACAGATCACCGATCGCAGTTCCTTCTGCAAGGAACTCAGGGTTTGAGAGGATCTGGAATTTGATCCCCTTGCTGTTGTGGGTCAAAATCTTTTCAATTGCCTCGGCAGTTTTAACAGGGACTGTTGATTTCTCAACAACGATTTTGTCAGATTTTGACACATCAGCGATTGTGCGTGCCGCGCTCTCCCAGTACGTCAGATCTGCGGCTTTACCAGCTCCAAGACCTTGAGTTTTGGTAGGGGTGTTGACCGAAACAAAAACTATATCAGCCTCTGCGACATGCTTCTCCACATCTTTGCTGAAGAAGAGATTCCTGCCTCGGCATTCCTTCACCACTTCATAAAGGCCCGGCTCATAGATGGGGAGCTGGTCACTGTTCCAGGCTGCAATTCTAGGCTCCCAGATGTCAACAACCACCACTTCAATTGAAGGGCACTTGAGTGCGATGACAGCCATTGTAGGCCCGCCGACATACCCAGCTCCAATGCAACAGATCTTCACCATTTTCCTTGCCCACGTTTACAACCTGAAAGAAAGGAAGTTCAACACATACATGAAGGAAAAAGAAACAAAAGCTAACCTGCCGTTGCAGATGAAACAAATATTGCATTTTGCAAACCACATCCACAATGAAGAATCAAATCATTACCATCGACAAACCCAAAGCCAAACAACATATCCGTATCTCTTAATTCATTCACGTGCAAGTAGATCACAAATAAAAAGCTCACAAGACCCACCCGCGACTCCATACCATTTGCCCACACGCAAATATACTAGACTAGATCTAGACTTCAGATCAATTACCACAGCTGAGAGTACTAAGATCCAAACAGAATACCAGCAGATCCACCGCATGCAATTCAAAGCTAAAAAGATTTGAAAGAAAATTCGGAGCGTTGAGCTTGATTTTGAAATCACGGATTAAAATGAGGGTAAAAACACATCATTAGATGTAGAAGAATTTGACTACAAGGAGAAATCAATGTGAGATGCAGAGAGAGAGAGAGAGGGTACCTCAGTGGAGGAAAGTAGAGAGACAGACCGGTTGTGTTTGATGTCTGTTTTCTAACTGAAGGGACTTGGAGCGAAGAGAGAGCGGGGTTGTGCTTAAATACACGCCTCCATTCCTGCGTCTGCCACTCCGATATTTTTTTTTTTTATTTTCTTATTATTCTCTCTTCAGCCACTCTTGTTTTGTTGAGTAAATTATACTTCAGTTCCTATATTTGTGAGAAATTGTATTTCAGCCCCTGTTGTTTTTTTTTGGTGGAGTTCTCATATTCTTATCTGATTTATTAGGAATTAGTATTCAGACTTTTTTTTCTTGTTTTTTCTACAAGATTATTTTATTATTATTTTAATTTTGTGTCCGCAAAATTTGCAAGTTAACCTGAACATTAAGCTATTTTTCAATTTTAGTTAGCTCAGATTATATTTTTTCATAAAAGTCCCTATTTGGGCCGGGATAGGGATAGAAACGTAAAAGAGGTGGCTTTGACTGTCTGACTTAAACGATGCCGTTGAATTCTGATTATTTAATATTTATAGTCGTTATAATAATTTCTGAGGCAGATATCTGAAAGGCATACGTGAACTAAAAATTCAGTGAGCCTACCAAGATGTTGCTTGGCATCCTTCCCTTCTTTGTTTGCTAAAAAATTAACTCGTGTCATTTTAGGGTGCCTAATTCAATCTCTTCTTTGTTGGCACCTTCCTTTTGATAGCTATTATATAGAATAAAATAAATTATATATTGCAACTCATATATTATCTTAATCATTTGGATTTAGTGAATATTTGATTTTGCATTTGAGCTAAACTTTAAATTATTTTTTATTTGAAAAATATCAATTATTTTTTATTTGAAAAATATCAAATTATTTTTTTCTACACATAGTTTTCATACATGGATATCAAAAATAAAAATAAAAATAAAAAAGATATTGATGCGTGTTTTAAGGTTGTTTGAAAATAAAACCTAGTTTAAGTTCACAACCTGAATTGACCCAATCCAGGCCCTTAAAGAACTTGCAAAACTCATAGCTTAGATTATGATACTGTGATAACCTTATAGAAAATAAAAATATAACAAAACTTATTTAAAAAAAAAACTTATTTTTTGAGGAGAAAATTGAAAAAACTCTAGATAGTTAAGTCAATTCAGGTAAACGAACTAAACTTGCAACATGGGATACTTATCAACCATCCCATTGTGGAGGATGAATCTGTAAAAAGAAATTATAGAAAAAAAAACAACTCTAGACAACTTAAATTAACTTGTCATCCCAATGACATGTTCATGATACAACTATAACACAATAGAAAAGGAATAAAAAAAATAACTTAATTATCAATTTGAATATATATAAAACTATTATCACACGCAAAATGTTGCCTTTGAACAATAATGATCATGCGCAGTGATCTTTGCTTAAGCTCACAGGAAATGATGAGTGTGCTTGAAGATATATAAAATAAAGTGACACCATGATCGTGATGACTCATCATAATGCCTAAAAATTCAATAAACATGAAAGATGAAGCAAACGGGGGACGATTCTAATATTCTATTTTAGTTTTTATTCATTAATTTATTTTGAAAATGAGTAAGAGAATAACATTTCAAGTTAATTACTAAATAGCATCAACTATCGAGGTCAAATAATATAACCCTTTTATCACAGAGATAGAATTCCTTTAGCAATTACCCAAAACAAAATAAATTGAATAATTATTTAATAAATTATTATTATTATTATTATTATTATTATTATTATTATTATTATTATTATTATTATTATTATTATTATTATTATGTGGATAACGATAATTAGAATGTCTTTTTTAACTTTGAAAAGTATATACATAGTATTTTGATTGTTTATGAAAAGTAAACCATGCAATTTATAAAAGATAAACCACACAAATAAACTACAGAGTCTTGCCACATAATTACAAGTACTCCTTTCAAAGTACATAAATATTATAAGAAAAAATTAGGATCTTAACCTCAACATAAAATTCTTTACATGTGAAAAGATTGAGAAATAAAAGAAGGTTAAAGAGAAAGAAGTATTTAACTTATTTAACTTCTCTGGAGAAGTTAACAAACATTTCGCTAAAAAAGACTACCAAGTTCCTAAAATTGATGAAACATTGTGAATACAACGTTGTTAATAATATAATAAAGACTCATATTAAAATAACATTGTTATCATTAATTGTGAGTTGTGAACCACATCATAAAGCTTTATAAAAGTTGTTGAACGAGGCATACATGTTTTGAGATATCAACCAAGAAACCATGGAGCACTTGGTAAGGAAACCATGGAGCACTTGGTAAGGAAAATCTGAGCTTTAAATTATTTTTACTTCATTAAAGATGAGTTAGACTATGATGGTGCTGAGCATAACAAATCGTTGTACATCATCGTGTGACACAAAGATATGACGATAAAAAGGATATTAATGAAGTTCTCCTTAGATGAGTCATACATAAAACCAAATACCATGATGATGAGAGCATATGATAGTTCACCCAAACATATAATTAAGACCTTAGAAGTATAGTAGTATGTGGGGCCATAAGAGTTCTTGGTGACACTATAAATAATGTGTATTTTTCCTTTTTATATAGTGTATTGTTGTAAATACCATGGATCCATGCAGTTGGAGAGGTAATATCCTCACTTAATATCATCTAATGATTGTTTTTATTTTTATGTCTTTGTCTTTATCTTTTCAATCAAACACGTTTTTATTTTTGTTATCTTTATCTTTTTTTAACCACCTTAATGTTTTTATTAGACTTAAACTTTGGATGATAATACGAGAATAATACACCTAAAGAATATGGCTAAATCATTATAGTCACATCTACAAAACACTATACAATTGGTAATAATATTTTTTTGTGTGTGTTTTTTGCCTTTTGTATTTATTTATTTTTAAATTTCATCTTTGATTATTAGGTCATTTTAGGAATTGTGCTTTGTATTTTTATTTATTTATTTTTTGTTAAGTTATATATTGATATGCGATTTCAATCTTCAACAATAGATTAATTGAAAGTGGGGTTTATAATTTTATTGATTGTTTTTTTTTATGAATTTATGTTGATTTTATAACCGAGATCACAGGTTTAATAGGTTAATATAAGTTGTCTCGGGTCATTTTTTATGTCTTTTTTCTAATTGTTTTTTTTTTTTCAATTTCATCCTTCAATTGGATTGGTTGAAAGTTGGATTTCATATTTTTTTTTCCACGGGGTTATCTTAATCTCATGACTTGGGTTCTAATTAAACATCATAATCTTTCTAATTTGTTTTCTATGAGATTATTCAATTTTATTATTCAATATTGAGTTATTTAAGAATTGGGCTTTGTAATTATTTTTTTTCAATTTGCTTCCTATGGATTTATCATAATCTCATATATCCAACCTTCAACATTGGATCTGTTGGAAATGAAGCTTTATTTTTTTTTCTTATAAAGTTATCTTGGTCTCATAACATAGGTCACGAGTTTAACAAATTACTAAGGATTGGCTTTGAATTTTTTTTTGTCTTTTTTAGTTTTATTTTATTTTACTTTTTAATATTGGTTTGTTTAGAAGTTCTGCTTTCTAATTTTTTTATTTTATTTTTCATGGGATTCTCCTACTAGCATAACCTCACTTGTTGGTTTGGTAGGTTATCTTATATATTTTTTTTTAAATATTTTTATCCTTCAACATTAGGTTGTTTAAAGATCAATGTTTTTAATTTATTTTAATTTATTTTCTATATGATTATCATAGTCCTATAACCAGGGTTAGAGCATCTCCAGCGGGGAGTGCCATTTTGGAGAGACAAATCTCTAAAATGACACTTTGAATAGTGTAAAAATGATATTTTTGTTGATGTGTGCTCCAGTGGTAAAAGATATTTTGGAGATCCATTTATTTTTATATTATTTTAAATATAATGTAATTATTTTATATGTAGTTTAATTATACAATTAATAATAGTAAGTTATATAATTAAATAATTACTTTTAAAAAACCCTTCAATAATATAATTATTAATTTTATATATAATTTTTTACTCTCTTTGTTAAAGTATTTTTAAATAAAAATAAATATTTTTGATATAATCACATTATTTTCTAATACATACATATATATATATATATATATATATATATATTTTTATATATATATTATAATATATAAAAAAGTGGCCCATTTCCCCCGTCCCTCATGAGCTGCTACAAATAGCAACTGCGTTGAAAATTAGAAAAAAAAAAGCTAAAATATATTATTTAATAGATGCCTCCTTATTTAGCATCCTGCGTTGTGGATGCTCTTAAGAACTTGACATGTTAACCCAAGTCGATTTAATATGTTATTATGAGTCAATTTAATATGTTATTATCTCAATATTTAAAAACAAATACCATCCAATATAGTATCATATCAATATTTAAAAAAAACAATCCAAGTTACATTATATTTCAAGTTCATGATTTTTTTAATTAGAAAACACGTTAGTAATGCTTGGGTATTTTTTATGGTAAATAATAATAATAATAATAATAATAATAATAATAATAATAATAATAATAATATGAGCCTAAGGTTTTGTTTATTTATTAAAAAGTAGATTTTCTGAAAAGCAAATTACTAAAAAAAACAAATTACAAGGGTCGGGCTGAGAATCTCATGTCTCCGCTACTGTTACTCTCAAGTTTCTTTTCCACTAATCTCATTCTCCGGGTTTCTTCTTTTTCAATCTGGAAATAAAAAATAAAAAATAGATTTAAAAATGGGCATAATTTTATTTACCAAAAATATGGAAATTTCTTCATCAACATCAGATTTACCCTTAGAGTCCACCACCACCACCGTGTTAATCCCCTAAATACATTTAACGGTCAAAAACCAAAATTCAAATTAATAATCCAATGACAAGCCAAGAAAAAAGAACTAGCCGTTACAAAGAGCGTCAAAAAACCCTCAACGTTTCTTTCTCTTTAACTTCATCTATGCCCCCATTCAATTGTTCTCTCTCATAGCAAAGATCAAAAGAACAAACCCATCTCGCTCACACACACACACACAACCAGGAAACCGTTTATTGATTTTGGTGTTTTGAAGTGATTCTTCATGGAATTGAATACCAAGAAACCAAAAACGGCCACTCCGGTGAAAGATCGTCATGTGTTACAATCAAAATTATATGAGAATTCGAATCCAAATCTTTCCCATTTAAGCCCTTGTTCAAAACCCACAAATTCTCCTCGAACAAAATCCAAAAAAGCTGCCTCCAAGAACCCGACTTCGAATCCCAATCCAACCATTTATTCAGCCAGAAATAAGATTAGGGAAAGAAGGTTTGTAGTGGCGAAAAAGAATTCAAAGAAAGAGAATTTGAGTTCAAATTCAACGACTGTAGATTGTAAGTGCAAAGAGAGATATAGGGGCAGTGTAAAGAAGTGTTTGTGTTTGGCTTTTGAGACATTAAGGGCTTCACAGGAGGAGTTCTTTAAGAATAAGAATGATGTTGAAGAGAAAGGTGAAACCGATAAAGAAAGGGCTTTTGATTATGAAGTTGAGAGAGAAGTTTCAGAGGAGGGGATAAAAGATCATTTAATGGCTCGGAATCTTCATATTGAGGATAGGGAAGGATCAGATGCTCAATATTCCTGCGAAATTGAGAAATCGGGACAAATGGGTAGTTCTACAATCAAGAGAACGAGAAATAAGTTACTTGAAGAAGCAAGAAACAGCGCACCTGACAATGGGAAGGTGAAGAATTTGGTTGAGGCCTTTGAGAAGCTTTGTACCCTACCAAGTCCGAAGGAATCAGATAAGACTGAAGACGAGGAGATAAAGGAGAATAGAAAGAAGGCAATGCAATGGGCTTTTCCTGGATTGCAGCCTCCCAAAGCGTTGCCTGATACTGAGTTCTCTTCTTCATTTTCATTGCCAGGATTTCAGCATGTAGGGGTATCTGAGACAAACTTTTCTTCCTCCTCCTCATTCTGTCCATCTGGTTTGTTTTTGACTTCTGAGAATCTCGGTCTGGGTACAAGGATTTCTATTTCCTCTTCATGGGATGGCAGTCAAGGCAGGTTAGTGATGATTGCTGGATCGGTTTTATTAACCCCCACATTTGATAAAATTTTTATTTTAGGTTCTAATTAGGTTCTATATTTTGAAATGCCAGTAGTTCTAGCAGGTCATCTAATGGAGGCAGGAGAAGCCGAAGAAATGTGAGATTTTCTTTGCCTCCTTTAAGTTTCTTATTTGATCTATGTATGCGTATGATGTTTCAGCCGATGATTTCTCTGACCCTGTTTGAGTTTTTAGAGTGCTGAGTCAGGTGCAACAACCGGGAGGAGGAGATTGAAGAAGAAGCAAAATAAAATCACAAGCCAAAAGCCATTTCAGCTGAGGACAGAAGTGAGTAACTTTCTTTTTCCATCATGAGAGCCGATCATGGATTGTTGACATTGTTTTGTAATTACTCACATTCTAAATCTTGGTGATTGGTTCTCATTGTAGCAAAGGGGAAGAATGAAGGAAGAGGAATTCACAAAGAAAATACAAGAAATAATGATGGAAGAGGAGAAGCTGCGGATTCCCATCGCACAAGGCCTTCCTTGGACAACAGATGAACCAGAGGTTAGTCCTTTCTCTGATTTAAGCTGGCAGTGAATACTGCAAGATGCTTTATAAACTTGAAGACCAGTTCCGTGTGCTGTGCATGGTTAATAGCGTGTTCTTGACACTTGTGGTTTGAAAAAAAAATATTAATAGCATACAAAACTGAAATTAGTTGACATGTTATGGTCATAAGTGTTAATAAATAAATAAATAATACAAATATAAGAGCAGAGGCTATATATATGTTTATATATATGCTAAAAAAAAACAATCAAGAGATATTCTGAATACAAAGAGAGCCTAGGATTTCATAATGAGTAACTTCAATAATTAATTACTTTTAATGTAAATACAAAGAGACTATATATATATATATATATATATATATATATATATATATATAGATTAAAAGCAAAGAAAATCAAATAGACTATTTTGCTCTTGATAAATAATATAACAAGTAATCTTATGTTATTAACATCTCTTTTCAAACTCATGATGTGATATAGTTGAGAGTTTATTCATCAAAATCATGATTACTAAAAACAAATTCAAACGAAGAGATCGGAACAAAAACTTTCTAAAAAAACACAATATACTTGTTTGAGACCATATAATGTTTTATTGTGCTTGCGAACATATTCAAAATCATGTGAAACACCAAGAGATAGAGTCATATGAACTTTTTTTCTTGAAGATCTTCATTCATAAGATATTTTTAACATCAAGTTGAGAGATATGTCACTAACAAATTGGAGTTATTGTAGTAAGAGTGGATAATTTTTATTTTTACAACATGAGCAAATGTCTCCTCGCAATTAATACCATATTATTGATAGTATTTTTTGCAGTCAACCTACCTTTGTATCGCTTAATAGATACATTAGAATTAGTTTTGATCCTTATGCACCCAACGACTATCAATGGCACTCTTACCAGGATGTAGAAGAATTAAATCACAAGTATCTATTTTATACAAAGTAGAAAGTTTCTCGTCCATAGTTTGCTACCAATAAGGCTACATAATTTTTTTTTCAGAATAACTATGAAGATGCGCAACAAAACTCTAAAAAAGAATAATTAGCAACATACTCATACAACTTTTTTAAATGAGATAGATCTAAAATATAAAAAATAGAATACGATTAGGGTTTTTTATAGTTATGACATTTTGCTTAAGTGTATCATCTATACACGAGGTTTGGTGAACAATTTCATTTAAGGCAAACGTCACACAAATATTATTAGAGATGTAATTCCCACCCAAATCACATCTAAAACATTTGATCATAGCAAAATGTTGAGTTTTGGCAAAAACTTGAAATGTTGTTAAAAACTATATCAATTGTTGTTGCTCTTTATGATTAATACAAGAATCACATGTCTTTAATTATGTTGATTATGTAAGAGCTAATTGATCCTAAAAATCTGTGATGGCAAAATAATTTTTTTGAGTACTCTTATTCTTCTAATGAAGGGCTCGTATGATGTTCTTCAATTGATACTGTTTTACAAAATTTAATCGGGTAAATAACTTTTATAGATGATCTCAAACTTCTTTTATTGTCTCATACTTTAATAATTGTTTGCTTCTCAAACATGCCCTCATGTCTTTTTACCTTCAAAGAAATTTCTCATCACATAACTTTAATACAAATAATCCCCAACCAACTCACCATGAAGTTATGAAAGTTATGTTCGAATTAAGTTGTGCTCTGACGTTATGTTAAACAATCCAAATATAAAAAGAGAAACACAAACGTATGAAAAGAGTTTTTAGGGTTTTATAATGAATAACTTTAATAATTAATGAACTTAAACTATATATATATATATATATATATATATATATATATATATATATTTGATTAGTCTAAAACAGAAAAATCAAATAAACCTCTCTAAATCTAATAAATAATAAAACAAAGAAATCATCTATTCAAAGCAATCAAGGATTGGACAAATACTTGTGTTCATAAGTTCATTGACTCGGGGCTGTTCTGTCTAAATTTACATGTCTGTTTAAGAATAATTGAATTGAGACTTCAATCATACATTTGTGATCATTTATTACTCACAGTGGCATTTTCTGCAGTGCCTAATCAAACCTCTGGTGAAAGAAAACACCAGGCCCATTGACTTGAAGCTCCGTAGTGATGTTCGAGCTGTGGAGCGTGCTGACTTTGACCAACAGGTAATTTTCTTACTATTCAAGTAATTAGCAGCACATGAGGTTTTAGTGATGATTTTAAATGTGCACTGCTCAATTTATTCTCCTCTCATGGTTGATAATTATGCCACTTTATGTTACCTGTTGATTCTATCTAAACTAAACTATTACAGAACCAAGCCTTATTTGGAAGTAACTTCATCATTTTTCTGTATTTAAAATGCAATCAGCTAGCTGAGAAGATGAACCTGATTGAGCAATACAAGATGGAAATAGAGAGGCAACAAAAGGTATATATAGAAAGAAAAAGCCATGATTTTGAGTTTGTTGTTTCATTTTGATTATATTCATCACATTCATTGTTGGCCCATGTAGTTGGCAGAAGAGGAAGAGGTGCGCAGATTGAGAAAGGAGCTCGTTCCAAAAGCACAGCCCATGCCCTATTTCGACCGGCCATTCATTCCCAGAAGGTAAGGTTTACCACCCACTTTATTTATGCTCATGCACGTCTATTGCCAAGGCACTTCATTTCCATATCCAGTGGTTAAGCTATGGTGGTGTGGTTGTTGTCCGTGGCAAAGTTCTAACCAAAAGGGCAATTACTAATGAAGCTCGTTTAAAGTTTTTGGAGCTAGAATGGCCTGCCTCAGCTGCCTCCCCGTCCCTTTGCCATTACTAACCAAAAGGACAATTATCTAGTTTTATAGAAAATACATCTTGTTTGTGGCGTCTTAAAGCGTTCAACTTGTAATTCTTAAAACCATTCTTGGCCTTTCGAGATAAAAAAAATAGTTGTGATTTCAAGTCAATCCTGTCCAGTTAAATGACTTGTTTTTCTTTCCTGTTTGGATTTGTTAAGCTCAATGAGGCATCCAACAACAATGCCGAAAGAGGAAAAGTTTCGGGGACACAAGAAGATCAAGTCCTGTCAATCCTGAACGATGTCAGCAGCTGCAGCTAGGCATATCCATTCATTCTTTGTCAACTGGTATTTAATAAAATAATGTTGACCCTGGTTCTATTTCTCCATTTTTCATTCACCTCTTCCCCAGTATTCTTTACAAAATCTTCTGTATATAAGGCAACAAATGAAGTTCTCGATTCTTGTTTGCTTCCATGGCAATGTATAAGGCTGACAAAAGAAATACTTATTGTCTACAAACTAAAATCAGAGAGAACATTTGGTTGGTGTCTGCCTTTTCTTCGTCTGTGTATTTACGTTTCCATTTCGTCCTATGCATGTTAAAGCTAGAAAAGAAGGGAATTTTACTTGGTATGACTTGAGATTTGAACATGGTTATTCAAGAAGAAGAAAAGAGCACTCCCTTCAAATCATAAAGAAATGATGCAACATCTGCTTTAATTGTGTTTTTGAAAAAAAAAATATTTACTTTAAATTATTCTTTTAGTATTTCTAGATTATTTTGATGCACTAATGTCAAAATTAATTTTAAAAAATATATTATTTTGATTTATTTATATAAAAAATACTTTGAAAACACGTAGTTAATCATACTCTTAATCAGACCCCTAGTCAAATCACAAAACAAAAATAAATAAATTAAAATCACCTCAATTCTAATAATGGACAAGAAGCTAAAATCTATAAAATCTCCATAATTATATTAAAATTATCAATCTATTTTCTTAATAATTCAAACTACCTGAAGTATACATGAATTGAACATTCAATATCACGTGATAAAGAAATTCAAATTTGAGACTTGTACCTTTTGACTCAATTAAAATCCAAGCTTTGTTATTGGAAATATGATTCGAGAAGAAAGAATTTGATATTGTGCCTTCTTTGAGTTTCAAAGATTGTTCGATGAAGTTGTTTAATAAAATAATTTTTATTTAGAAGTGAATTAAAAAAATATTTTTATATTTTTAAAAATTAATTTTTGATATAATTATATCAAAATAATCTATAAACATCAAAAAATAATAATTTAAAATAAAAAATAAAATAAAAAATCTTTTTTTAAAAATATTTTCAAAACACATTAACATTATATTCAATAGAAGTTGAATATACTGTGGAGGTTTTGTTTTTTTAATAAAAATAAAAAAAGACTTTTATTTTAATCGTTGGGCCACAAATTAAGTTGGATCGACAAATAATATTAACGCCCATTCGGTCCACTGTAGCCCGCATCTCAAAAAGACCCTATCTGTGAAGTTGAAAACCAATTGGGTCGAAAAGAAAAAACCCATAGAAACGAAACCCTAATGAGATCAGCCGCTGCTATATAAATACCAATATTCTCTCCATAATCACAAACTGCGCGAGAAAGAAAGAGAGAGAGAGAGCTTCGCAGCAGGTCGCAGCCTCGCTTGAATCAAAAGAGCTATCTTTTAGCGGAAATACAATGGCGACAGCAAAAACTGTGAAGGACGTTTCTCCTCATGAGTTCGTCAAGGCCTACTCTGCTCACCTCAAACGATCTGGCAAGGTAATCATTCCCTTTTACACACAAATCTATCAACATAGTTTTCGGATTCTTGCATTTTTGATCTGTTGTTTTAGTGAGTGATGAAATCGGCTTAAGATAAAAAAAATCGTGTGGTTATCAAAGTTTTTTGGGTATTCATTTCGTTTTGTTTTTATTGTCATATATGTAGAAGCATGAACTTTGAGTTAAATCTATGACGCTTGGGAATTTCTGGGTTGTTGGTCTTGTGGAAATTTTGGCTGCCGGTGTGTGCTAGGTTTTTGCTAAGAGTAAGAACTGGCCCGTGTTTGCACATGAACTGTTAGCTAGGATGGAACCTGGAAAATATGCCCTACTGGATTTTTTTGTTGATGTTAAATAGGATTGCAAATTTGGATTTTTAATTTAGCACTCTGAATGGTCGAGAGGATGAAGGGACCGCATAGGGAAGTTACCTGTTCTGTTGTACCTGTTTCTCTGTTTTATGTGAGAGTTTTCATAATGTATAATTAGGCTTTTTACATGTGCTGTGACCATGATCATGGTTTGTAGTACAGTGTCCAGTCGTCTTAGATTTGGTGTACTTTTAATATTAGGTGATGCCTGTTTCAACACATGTAGCTCTCATTTTCTGTGATATGTTCTGCACTGAAAGATGAAAGTTTTATTTGATTTTGACTGTGATACGACCTTTCATTACTGGATCGCTACACTGGTAATGGGTGTGCTATAAGCAACCATCATTTTGATGTTGGGTCAGAAGTTCTAACCCTTTTCTTCCATGTCCACAAACAGGTAGAGTTGCCTCCATGGACTGATATTGTGAAGACTGCCAAATTTAAGGAGCTTGCTCCATATGATCCTGACTGGTACTACATTAGAGCTGGTAGGTCTCTCACTCACTCACTGGCTCACACACAGACACGGATGCAATCTCACACGCATCTGGTTTTAGCTTTTGTGATGTACTGTAAATTATATTTTCTTTATATTTCTGATGTTTAATTTTGATTGCAGCCTCCATGGCAAGGAAGATTTACTTGAGGGGAGGCCTTGGTGTTGGTGCTTTCCGTAGGATTTATGGTGGGAGCCAAAGGAATGGAAGTCGTCCACCTCATTTCTGCAAGAGCAGTGGCTCTGTTGCTCGTCACATTCTTCAACAATTGCAGAACATGAACATCATTGATATTGATCCTAAGGGGTGAGTTATTTTCTCAATGCCTTATGTTTTCATGTTTTCAAACTACAGTTCTTTTGCATTGTTCAAATTTTAATAAGCTCTGCAATGAAATCCTGTTTTGTTGCGTACTTTATCATTTCACAATTGAACTAGATTGATAAATATAATAATTCTGGTGCACAAATGAGTTGCCTTGTATTCTGATATGTTTATTTTTGCTTGTGTAATAGTGGGAGGAGAATCACATCAAGTGGTCAACGGGATCTAGACCAAGTTGCTGGACGCATTGTGATAGCCCCCTGATCAATCCATGTCGAGCTATGTTTTGCTTTCGTACGTTTAGGTTTCAGTTTTAAATCCTGTGGAGAGATGTGACTGCAGCAACAATATTATATGTTATGACATTTTTGGATCGAACTGTTGAATGTTTTTTATCTGAACATGGTTTTTGTTTTTGTTGCATTTTAATGAGTATGCCTTTTTAATCTTGCATTTTTGTTGCTGCTGTTGTTTTGTATTTTCACTCTTTAAATGTTAGGCGAATATATTATAACAAAAAAGACACCTTGCAATAAAGTGTTTTTAATCAGGTGAATATAATGTAATTTGTTTAGCAGATCTAGATTATAGTGTTGTGGGTTTAACATATCGATTGGAGCTCTTTAAATTTTATTATTTTATAATAATTAAGTTTTAATGTTTGTTTTTTAAGAGGTTATTTTTGTCTTATATTTGGATATAATGTTTTTTTTTATTTGATAATTATAGTTTGATTGGTTAACTTAATTGATTCATGTTGTTTTTATGTTATTTTTTATTTTTTTCTTTTATATTATTCACCTGAATTAGTTTTTTTTTTAATATATGGTTTTTTTAGTTTCAATTATATTTTTCAAGGACTGGTTGTCATTAACAAAAAAGAAAGAGAATAGTGTGTTTAATATAACCTTCTTGCAAATTATTATTTACTATAAAAATAAATTTCATTTGTTTTTTTTTTCAATCTATTTTTTAAACAATTTTTGATATTAGATTAAATGAGGATTTATCTTTATAATATTTTTAATTTTTTATTAGTTTATTGTATCGTGAAGTTGATTGTAAATTAAGATACCGAACAACAAAACAGGATAAGAAAATAAGACAAAAACTTGTCTCTGTTAACCTGAGCTTGTATGACAAATCTATAAACATGATAATTAAGGTGGAGTCAATCACTGTTAATCCAAATTCCAAATAATGAGATTCAATATATATATATATATATATAAATATATATATATATCCTTCATCGTTTGAAGTGTCTATGCCACAAACTGAATCGATCGCTACACAATTGAGGCTCACACTGAAGCCTGCATGACTAGGCCCTCGTTATTTTTTAGCTCCACCATCGATGGATGACAGTTCATCCATCCCAATTGTTTTTTTGAAAAAAAATCAAACGACCCTTTGCTTGTCGATACAAAAGATATTTCATATGATCTTCCATGGATTCCAACCAGGGTTATCAATCCTGTTCCGGCAAAATCCTGGACAAAACGACGATGTTTTTGTCCCGGTAAAAATCCCGGCTAGATCCGGAAAATCCGGTCATTTTCTGGCCGGAACGCCACGGTTCAGTATCGGGTGTTCCGTTCCTGGTCCAACCAAAACGACGTTGTTTCAAGTTCTCTTACAAAATACACAGATTCAACCTGATTTCAAAAATTCCCAAATCAATTTTCATCTCTTAACCCTAGCACAACACGGGGTGAAGGGCTTTCTTCAATTTCAATTTTGCATTTGAGAAATCTTAATTTTCACAAAACCGTAAACTAGAATCATCGCAGTCGTCAAAGAATTTGTAGAGCAAGCATAGTAAAGAAACAAGAACAGAAGAAAGAACTTAGGCAAGAGAAGGAGAGGATAGACTTGCTGCTTCTATTTTGTCTTGGGAATGCGAGGAGAACTGAAACAGTGTAGGACTCATTTCTTGTTGAAAGCTGCAAAGTGGAATATTACGGGAGAAGGGGGTTCACTTGTTATAAATTAAGAATAATAATAATAATAATAATAATAATAATATATACGGGGAAGGGGGGTTCACTTGTTATAAATTATTATTATTAATAATAATATATAGGGGGAGGGGTTATAATAATAATAATAATAATAATTAGTATAAAAATAGTTAGCATAAAAAATAATTTTAAAAAATTATACTTGTTAAATTAATATTTTATTTTTTTCATATATATAATTAAATAAATATAAACAGTACAAAACCGGAACGGAACGCCGGAATGCACCAAAACCGGAACGTTCCGTTCCAAATAAAAACCGGAACGGTACCCGGAACGGATTTTACAACCATGATTCCAACCGTCGTGGAGGTTGGAAAATTGAGTCTTTTTTTTAATCTAAAACATGTTTTTCAACCAATGTTTTACCCCCAAAAACATCTTAAGAATCGTTATAAACCTTTTCAAGACCTAAAACACAAAAATAACCTATTTTCAAAACAAAAAAATATCAACTCACACTCAAATATGTTTTTTTCATGAACTTTAAAACAAAAAACTATATGGAATGATTGAGGAATTTGGGTGAATTTTATAGAGGTTCATAAGATTCTTCAAAGTGACTTCATAGTGTTGTTCGTAAAGAAAGGGGTGGAATCCTTCTATGCTTAGGAAAGTGTTTGAACCTCATCAAAGATAGACTTGCGAGGTAAATGAATTGACGTGTGTGTGTGTGTGTGTGGGGGGGGGCATACTAATTCTGGAAGACATGGAAGTTGCGTGACGATGGAATGTTGCTTCCTTGTCTTTGGTCAAACGAGATCGATGAGATTGGTCTAAAAAATGCTTTGAGTTGAAACTCAAAGAGCATTATTGCCTTGGTGGTGGTGGTGGGACTAGCAAGACCTTAGAGAATAAGACTTGAGTCACAACCTGGGCAAGAGACTAGTGAATGATAGAACTCTCAAAGTTTCGATGTAGACAAAATTGAGAGGCTTTGTGTGTTGCACACAAACTTATGACACTAGGTAGGTAAGATGCAGGGGGCATCTCAAGTCTGTCCGACGAGGTGTCAATTTTTTTTTTTGGGGGGGGTTGTAAAAGGGTCAAAATCCAACATGGATACGTTGATGAAAAACATTACTAGAATGACATGGTGGATAGTGTCAGCCTGCAAAGAAATTCGATAACGAAGACAATGTCTGCAAATTCGGCAACACACATTGGGTTATGCAAGTCATGGGGACTGACTTGACATGAACGTGTAGGACTTGGATAATGATCTTTTCAAGGTGGCAACATGCACAACAAACTGACAGTTAGGAATTTATAATTGAGTCATGCAATGTAGTGGGTTATCGCATCAGTTACGATTATGATGGGGGAATGGATGTCCAAATCATAGGGGCATGACTGCTGAACATGGGAGCATGACTGAGAGTGTTTCTCATTAACACCAAGATCATAGGATCATGGTCAAACCCCCCATTAACATAGGAGAACAAAGGGGAGAATGTGCCCCACTATTCTCTAAAATAGAGGGATGGTAGTTTATGTTTGTAATTGTTTTGTACTTGTTTATAAATAGAGAGCCTTGACTTTGTAGTATGAGAGCAGCATGTAGAGCTTGCCAAGCATGCAAAGTTTTTAGGCAAATCATGCAATCTGTGCATAACATGTTGAGCTTGTACATAGCACATACAGAGTTGTATATTTACTTTGTTTAGAGATCAATAAAGGTTAAGAGTTTTTCCATACATATTGTGTTTTTATTTTGTATTCATTTTGTACTTGTATATTCCGCTTGTCTAACAACAAGGGAAAGTGTGGAAAACCTCTAGGGTAGGAAAAAACACTTTGTTATGTAAACAAATACGAGTGAAAGACGAGGAAAGGACGAGTCTATTTTAGGGTTGAGTTGCCGCACAAGTTTATTTATGAAACGAAAAATTTACCCTGTGACGCAATGAATATATAAAGTTTTTTTTATTCATGTTTGTTTAAGCTCACCTTTTTGTATAATACTAGAATTAATTAGGCCTTTAGTTAAGAATAATAAATCGAAAAGAGAATTTAAAAAATATTTTTTTTACTAGTATATGAAAGGATGATTAGTAAGACCATGGTAGAGTGCATGACTCCATCCTTTTAGTTTTACACCTAATTTCAATAGCTAGCACTTCCATAATTCCATTGCTCTGTAAATAATAATGGAATGACACGTCGTCGGGATGAAAACCAGAATCCTCCGGTTCTCAGTGTTTTAATACACTATCAAAGACTTTCTCAAGTCTCCACTGCCAAAATCAACAAACCCTAAACACCCAAACCAAAAATCATGGCTTGGAAGCGCCTTCTAACCCTGACACGCCGGTCCCAGAGACCCTTATCCACCACCGCATCCAGGTCCTTTTCCGATGCCGCCGTCTCCACCTCCAGCCCCATCGCTCCACCAACCCCACCACCACCAACCGCCATGATCTACGACCGATTAGCCGAATCGGTCAAATCAAAGATCAAAATCCTTGAAAACCCCGACCCAAGATTCCTCAAATACGGGTCACCCCATCCAACTCTCAAAACCCATACCCATATCCTCTCTTCACCCGAGACCCGCATCACTACCCTCCCTAATGGTCTCCGTGTCGCTACAGAGTCGAATCTTGCTTCGAAGACCGCAACGGTTGGGGTTTGGATTGATGCCGGGTCGAGATTTGAGTCCGATGAGACAAATGGGACTGCTCATTTTTTGGAACATATGATATTCAAGGGGACGGAGAAGAGGAGTGTGAAGGAATTGGAAGAGGAGATTGAGAATATGGGTGGTCATTTGAATGCGTATACGAGTAGAGAACAGACTACTTATTATGCTAAAGTTATGGATAAAGATGTCAATAAAGCCTTGGATATTTTGGCTGATATTTTGCAGAATTCTACTTTCGATGAGGGGCGGATGTCTAGGGAGAGGGACGTGATTACTATGGAAATGAAGGAGGTAAATTTGTTTTTTTTAATCCAGTTGTTTGAAGTCGAATTTGAATTGGGTTTGTGGTGTTTTGTGTGCAACTTTTTTTAATCCAGTTGTTTTAAAATTGTCATGCAGTTGTGGGTTTTTGTTCTTATGTGCTGATAAAGTTTTGTGCTCGTGGGTTTAATTGTTATGAAAGTTGGTGCCTTTCTAGTATTAGTTTTATGGGATTTGACACGGTTCATTTTGTTTTGGTTGAGTAGGTGTGGATTAATGTTTCTTAGTTAGCTGTGCTTTCTGGCTCTTATTTTTTAAATGCTAATGGTTTGTTGATTGATCTATAAGTACAATGAGGAATATCGTTGTTGTTTACTAGTGTGGGTCATTTAGTTTTGTTTTTGTGGTGCTTGTTTTATATAGTTTGTGGAATTATAACTCTCTTTGCATCAAAGTTTCGAACTTGCTAGTGAATCCTGTTTATGGAGGAATGGTCATGTATTTGTTACTGAGTGGTTTTTAAATGTCCTTAGTATAAAAGTCTTATACCAGCTGATGGATCTTTGTTTTTAAGCATACTGAGTTTTTTTTAATGTGCCAAACAAAATGCTCCATTGCTTTTCAAAGCTGTGAAAGGGAGGATAATTTCCATTTGATAAATGCCAGTGTCGCTTTCTCTTCTAGTATATTTTACCGCTGACATTCAGTTTGTTTAGTTTCGTCATTTTGTATGGATAATGCCTGATTGACTTTCTTTTCCTTCCTGCTTCTAACAGTTATAGATTTTTGTCTGGAAATTTGTAGGTTGAGGGGCAAACCGAGGAAGTAATTTTTGACCATTTGCATGCAACTGCTTTCCAATACTCTCCTTTAGCTAGAACTATTCTGGGACCTGCTAAAAATATTGAAACAATATCCAGAGATGACATCCGGAACTATATACAAACACACTACACAGCTCCTAGAATGGTAATGCCTGTAGTTGGCAGGCTTGTTCCATTTGCCTTTCTGCCCGCAATTTAGATTGAAGGTTTGTTGTTGAATTTTCATCATGCATGTTTTTGTGACTTTCATTTCAGGTAATTGTTGCCTCAGGAGCTGTGAAGCATGAGGAATTTGTTGGAGAAGTAAAAAAGTTGTTTACTAAGTTATCATCTGATCCAACCACTGCTTCACAGTTAGTTGCCAAGGACCCTGCATATTTTACTGGCTCTGAGGTGGGAAAATATAACTTGAAATCCACGCCATCCTTCTATGATGTTTCTTATCTCTAAACTATTGTCTTCACTTATTGTTGTGAAAATCAGGTTAGGATAATTGATGATGATATTCCTCTGGCACAATTTGCGGTTGCTTTTCAAGGAGCATCTTGGACAGATCCAGATTCCATTGCTTTGATGGTCATGCAGGCTATGTTGGGTTCTTGGAACAAGAGTGCTGGAGGTGGAAAGCACATGGGGTAACCTCTCCTCCTCTGTAATTTACCATGTTGCTTGTTATTCATCTTTGAGATTTTTCTTATTAGGAAGTTTTCATTTAACCCACTAGGAATTGTATCAACCAAATCCCAGAGAGCAAAGTAGCAAGGTGGTCTGTAGTCACAGTGATCATGTCTGTGTTGGTAGAGCTATATACTATCAAGCTTAAAAACTTAAATTTCAAACATTATCAAACAGGGCTGTAGTATTGATCTCTAATGTTTTAATGATTATTCTTGTCTTTGCTTTTCCATAACCTGATAAGTTTCAAACATTCACTGGTTGAGAATTAGTGCAACACACTCTTGTCTTGTTAGCATGCACATTCATTAAAGTTCAATCATTGGACAGATCTGAACTAGTTCAAAGGGTTGCCATTAATGAAATAGCAGAAAGTATTATGGCGTTCAACACAAACTACAAGGACACTGGCCTTTTTGGTGTTTATGCTGTTGCGAAGGTATGGTGGGCATTTTTTATTTTCCTTCTTACTATTTGGAAAACCAGTTTTAGCATACCTTAGCAAAGAGTGGAAGATTGCAAGCAATATTGAAGTGCAGTCTTCCACTCTTTAGAACGTGAATAATGTTTTCACATGGCTTGCAATAGAAACTTGACTGACTCTCTCTCTCTCTCATTAAAGATATGGCACTTGTTGTTTCATCTTTGAAAGAATAGGATGCTGAAGTGCAGCAAGCCCTTGCTATAATATATAAGACAATAATTTAACTCATTTTGCCTCTCATTGGATTCTTTTTCAAGATTTTTCATTTTCTTTTAATGAAATTTATTGTGTGATGCTTTCAGCCAGATTCCTTGGATGATTTAGCCTGGGCGATCATGAATGAGACAAGTAAGTTATGCTATCGAGTTTCAGAAGCTGATGTCACTCGTGCTTGTAACCAGGTACTTGCTAATGTTCATGCTTTACTGTAGAAGTGGGTAATTACATGTTTGTTGCTGGCATCTGGATGATTTTTTTTTTTAAATTTTGAGTTACAATTCTGAACATGTGTAGCAATGCTACTGACTACAGACAATTTACTACAATTTTTTTGTGTCCACCTTGCTGTTCGCTTATTGATGCATATCAGACTGCCCAATCTGTTTGTTTATGACATGCTGATGAAGCCCTGCAGATTCTCACTTACAAAAATCCCATGCCATCTTAATCTAGCTTGCATTATCTTGTATCTGTTTTGGATAATTATTATCTTGACTAACATTCAGTAATATTGTCTGCACTGTAGATTATAGAATTTTGTATGATAGCTTGAGTTATAAATGTTTGGTCTTTTTCATGATTGCCTTCTATCAACTAAAGTTTGACGTTTGAATTGTTTGTAAAGAAGTAGCTTGAGTGGAGGAAAGTGACATGATAGTGTATGATGTCACTTTGGTTGCTCAGCAATTGTTATACAGATAATTGTGTCATTCTGCAGTTGGAATGGTATCTTGTAACATATTCTGCTAAATAATTGATATTTATTTTTGTGCAAATTATCTGGATGGTAGAATACGATAAGGTTGTATTCAAGGCTAACCTTTTAACTTTAGGACTACTTGAGATTAACAGCTCATCATGTTGTTTTTGGTTAATGTTAGCCTCCACTATTAAAATATACAAGCACTTGATTGACACTGCCTACTTAAAATTTAGACAACTCCATCATTCTTTTTGATGCTGGGGTTTATTATCTACACATGTTTGATCTGAATAGACACGAGTGACCGGTAATTCAATGTAAACTCCCATATGAAGCGAAGAAGCTATTCCATGGTATAATCTTCTTTGTATTAAAAAAATGGAAAGGGTAAAACTATTTATTGTGTGATTATATCCTCATAATCTATTCTTTAGTTCTTGTGTGGTAGGTGATGTGTCTGTTTTATAGATCATGGAATCATCTGTTTGCCCTACTAGTTATCTTTGCTTACCTAGCTATTTGCTCTTGTCTGGTTGCAGTTGAAATCTTCCTTGCTACTTCACATTGATGGGACAAGTCCTGTAGCTGAAGATATTGGACGCCAGGTATGATATTTTAATTGCTGCAAAAGTTTATAATTATTTCAATCCGTGTTGCCTAGGAAATCGACAGAAATGAAATAATAATCACATTCAAATATGTTGTCCATGAAATTATTTTCTGTTTAATACTTTGTGAATGCAAATGTTTGTTAGAGGTATTGATATTTGAGGAGCTCAATGATATCATTTTTAAAGGTTATTATGTGATATATTTCTAGTTACCAGTTTTAGAACCTTCACTAGATCCTAGTCCTGTGAGTTGCTTGATATTTATGCTAAAATAAAATAGTAGCTAGCTACTTGCCATAACTCTGATTGTCTGGCTTTTTAGATTATTATTCTTGTATGATTAGCAGTTGTAGGATCATTGCTCAAAAGGCAGAATCGTAATCTGCTTTAATTACTACTCAATTTTTCCTTCTCTTTGTCTGTGCGTATGGTTGCAGCTACTTACTTATGGTCGAAGAATCCCATTTGCCGAACTGTTTGCAAGGATTGATGCTGTTGGTGCAAGCACTATCAAACGAGTTGCCAACCGATTTATTCACGACCAGGTATGTATGAGCTACAGAGTACCCTAAATCTTATTGCTGTCTTAGATCCTGCTTTAATATCAATCATTACAAAAAAAGCAGCATCAATTAGTATCTAATTGTAAAATTTGTCTTGAAGCCAGAGGCTCTCTGTCAGTTGCCGAAAACAAATCTCTACCTCAAGTTTTATTTCTATTCGTCTATTTCCTTTTCCTATATAATCTTTAAAATTAATCAATTTGTTAAAATGGGAAAGTGTTTGCGCATATAATGAGTGCATGAAAAGTTAATCCTGAAGATGATAGATGTGTTTTCCTGTAAAGAAAGAACCTTGTAAATAAGATATAATTGTATTCTAAAAGGAAGACACAGATATACGTACCGATTTAAATAGTAAATGAAATTGCATTTGAAAAACACTTATTTTATTCTGCACACACTACACACGGCTTGTGCTTTCTGAACTGAACAGGCTGGAAGTTTTGGATATGTGTTAATGTTTTATTTTTGCAGGATATTGCAATAGCTGCCATGGGTCCCATCCGAGGGTTGCCTGACTACAACTGGTTTAGACGCAGGACCTACTTGAACCGCTACTAGATTGTCGTGCCGTTGTTTACTGTTGCTTCTTTGTGTTTTAGGAAGCTGCCAAACATTTTGTTGCTTTTACACAACGGATATGGCTGCTTAAGTCCATTTGTTTTTATCAGGTTCTTGCTTCTTCTATATTGGTATCATTGTTACCATAATAAGAATGCAGTCTCCAGTATATGTCCAGGCTGTTAAAGGGGATTTCTAATTATAATTTTTGCTGGTTGATACTTGAGCTTGCATCTTACCTTTGCTTGTTTGGAAAAAAAACAGATGTGGCGTTGTGTTTTTGGTTCCCACTGTTAGCTTTACCGCTAATGCTGTTTGCATGGAATAATTTTGTCGAGATCTTTCTCCCCCGTGCTGAGGAATGTGTACCCTGAAAAGAATGAACCAAATCACAATTATGCAAAGGGCGAA
Organism: Salix exigua; assembly: GCA_032356905.1. NCBI lineage: Eukaryota > Viridiplantae > Streptophyta > Magnoliopsida > Malpighiales > Salicaceae > Salix > Salix exigua. Next base: position 5,918,981 of record CM063591.1, read on the forward strand.
GGAAAACCATCACTCAAAACCAAGTAAAGGAGTGGAGTGAAACTAATTATATCATAACTGATGCTATAATTTTTATTTGGATGAATTTAATAAAACTAAGAAAGGTGCGAGGACCACAAACAATGAGTGCCTCCCGGAAGGGTAACTCACTCCGGTCACTGTTGATAATTTTCTTGGTGTTCATAAATTTGTCTCATTGAGATATTTTTTAGGGTACCAGTAGTGTCATATTTTTTTTTTTATCGTAATTCAAGCCAATCCATTTTGTTTCTTTGAACACTCGGCTATTTCCACCAATGACATCTTAACATGTTGCATTTCTTATTCGCTAAAAGTAGTAAACTGTGTTATTTCGCTAGATATTTTTCAAACTTTATTGTTTTGCATTTTCTTCAATTCTACTTTCTAAAAATAAATCATTGTGCATAGCGTGACACTTAGATCCAAAGCCAAGATAAAAGTACTATACTTCGATTAGTGCCCCAATTGCTGGTTTGTTTCTTTTTCATACTTCATTATTCAAGGAACCTTAATAATAGGATGGTTGGGTAATGGTATGCAAAGCACTTCAATTATCATTCAACTATTAGTTTATTGATTTGATTGATACTGAGTTATCTCACGCATGCCTCCTTAGTTACTGTTCAAGTGAATTCTAATTTACTTGAAAAGTAAAGACAAAGGCAACACAGTGACTACGCAAAATGAAAAAGATGTATGGGGACTTACTTAGCAGTTACCAGTCGGAGACGACGATGCTAGGCTCCTTTACAAACGGTGGTCGCTGCTTCTGGGGACAATGACAAGTGCTAGCGAAGTTGATGGTGGCCGACGAGAGGAAGTCTGATTGGAGGGAGGGGCGTTGGAAGTCATTGGCTGACAAGGAGAGGATGTGGGGGAAGGGAGAAAAACTGGTTGGAGGGAGGTGCTGTGTTTTTTTGACTTGCTGGCTGCCTCTCTCGTCATCTTGCTCTCTTTTCTCTCCTCTTACTCTCCCTCCTTTTCCCCCTCTTTTAGGTCAGTAGGGCGTGTGTGTGTTTGTAGCCTAGACATAACTCTTATTTAGGGAAGATTTAGTGCATTTAATCTAGGATGTGAAATCATGTTATTTTTGCAATTAGATAAAAAAAAATAGAAAAACAAATATTCTGGTTGATATTATAATGATTTTAAGGTAGAAAAAGCATGATTTGTAGCTCCAAGATCAAGTGAGAAAATCATGAAAATCAAACAGGAAGTTTCATAAAAAAGAAAAGAATTTGTAGGCATGGGTTGTTTCTCAAAGTGACGATGAACAATACCTATTGCGACATGATTTTCTACTTTTACTCTAGACATTCAAACAGAAATATCTTGAGATTCTAATATCCAAATCAGACAAGTCAAAACCCCCAATTCATCTACATGTGTAGGATTACAAATTTTATAAAAGACCCGAAGTGAGAAAAAAACATTTTGACGAACAAAATCTACTCGCATTCTACTTGGTTAATTTTTTTTTTGAACGAAATAAATTTGCGACAATGAAAAAAATCATTTTTTGAGGTCCAAATTATGAGGGATTTATCCAATAATAAACCTATCGTAAAAAATATAGCGCCATTGGTTTTGCAAAAAGAAACAAAATATAACCCTGTGCAATATTCGAGCAACAAAAAATATTGTGATATTTCCTGAACTAGCTCTCCCTGTTTTTTTCAATGAGAATAATTAACTTTTCTCAAATTTAAATTGGTCTCGGGTTATCCCAATAAATTCTTGAAATATGAAATTGGGTCTCTTGAATAAGACCTGCAAATATTGGGTCAAAATTATTTTCGTGACAAGAGTTTCTTCTTTTACGTTAGACATTCAAATGAGAATATCTTAAAATTTTAATATCAAAATCAAGTAATTCAAAAATCCAAAGTCATCGATACAACTTTTGTGAAGGATTCAGTGCTAGAAAAAAAACATTTTAAAGTACATAATTTGCTTGGTAAAAAAAAAAAGGACTGGACATTCAAACGAGAGTATATCGAGCTTACAATATCAAAATCAAGTGATTCAAAAATCTAAAAACATATATACATACAGGGCTACAACTTTTATGAAGGGTTCAGTGCTAGAAAAAATTGTTTGAAGAACAAAATCTGCTAGCAATTTGCTTGGTCAGAAACCAAGCAAGACAAAGACATTCAAACGAGAATATCTCGAGCTTTCGATATCGAAATCAAGAGTTTCAAAATTTCATAGTCATCTATACGTATATGACTACAACTTTCATGAAAGATTTGAAGTGAGAAAAAAACATTTCCAAGAACGGAATCTGCTCCCAATTTGCTTGGTAAAAAAGATCTCCTGATCTGATTCAGAAACTTATAATGACGAGAATCCCCATCTGACTGAGAATTTAATATAAGAAAGTGGGCTCTAAGATCCAATAAAAGTTTAAATCAACTCTTGAACATATCATAGATGACAAAATATAGTTAGGATGATCAAATATTACACAAAAACCAAATCAGATTCAAAGTTTAAGGTGGAAGAACAATTTGGTATTATAGTAGAATTGCGACAACAACAAAATCAATATAAATTATAAGGGATTCATCCAACCTTAAAAACTAGATAAATAAAGAATGACTTTAGCATTACAAAGATTCCCAATTAATCTAGAGATATCCTGGCGATTTCGACATAAAAAAAGAAGGATGAGAAAAACAAAAGGCAGCAAAGACAGGGTTAAAAAAACATTTTATTCTCTATTTTTGTCTATCATCCAGTAACCATGAATTAAACTCTTGCACTTATTTCCAAATGGGTGTATGCTATTTCCGGACCTGTTTGGGAGTGCAATTGCGGTAGCTTTTCAAAGTGCTTATCGTGTCAAAATACATCAAAATGATATTTTTTTATTTTTTAAAAATTATTTTTGAAATCAGCACATCAAAATGATCTAAAACACACAAAAATATATTCATTTAAAAAAAATAATTTTTTTTTCAAATTTTGACCAAAAATCAATGGGATCGCAATGCCAAACGAGCACGTAGTTCTAAATGAGTAACAACATACTTCATCAAAAAAAGCTAGAGATAGAATTTAAGGAGTTCACAAAGAGGAGCCCCCACAGATCCAAATCCAAATCCAAATCAGAAATCATACATTATTATTGACTCTTTATTCCAATTGGATCGTCGTGTACACAGTACAGTTGTTGGAGGGAAACACTCTTTTTTTCACTGTCCAACGTAGGGAATGGGCGAGGGAGGGAGGCTGGCTTCAGTCTTCAATGTGCCGTTGGGTTGGTTGGTTGCTTTGTCTAAACAACATGTACGTGTCTGAATCCCCTCCCCCTCCCCTTGTAATTATCGAAACTCATAATTTGTTTTCTTAGGCCTTAGTTTTGATCGTTTTCAGTGTTTCAATTTATATGATTTTTGCAATTGAGTATTTGATTTTTAATTTTGTCTAGATATTCTTTTAGGTGTAAGCTTCTATTTCATTCGACTAATACGCATCTAATGCGAAAAATAAAAAAAGATTGCACACCTATTTGAACAAAATAAAAAAGGAAGGGCTCAATTGTGAAAATCAGATAAGTTCAAGCACTCAAAAGTCAAAACCCGGTGACCCCTTCTTATTTTGGTTTCTCAGGTTTCCCTCAACACTCTCTCTCTCATACACACTCACTACATCCCCACCTCGATCTCATCGCCACATTTTCCATACAAAACTCCACACTTTATCAATCTTTCTGTCAAAAGAAAAGAAAAGTCATTAACTTTCTACATCAATCCTTGTTGGGTTTTTCTCTGGGAAGAGAGAGCATGGCTTCAATCTCTATTCCATGCCCCAAGATTATTTTGGCTGCCGCTGGTGGTGGATCCAATGCTCAAAATACACAACCAAAGCCCAGGATCTCTTTTAACCGAGCACCCATTTCCAATCAGAAATCCACTCTCTCTTTGGGATCCACATTCTCTGGTTTTGAGGTCAGTTCTTCTTCCAGGGATTTGCCGCTTTTCACTATGTATTCATTATTTGGTTGTTCATTGTAAAGTTTTTAAGCAAGGCATGGATGGTTGTGTGTTTCATTTCATTTTTTTTTACCTGTATGTGTTTGTGTAAAGCTTGAATCGTTGATATTTTATATTCACATGCTGGGAAGTTTATGTGGCCTCAAAGAATTTGTTTTGCGATTAATGTATTGAATTTATTTTTATTTTTAGTTTTTTTTTTAGGTTTCTGTTATAGATTCCTATCCTGTGTTTTTTTTATATATTAGCTTAAAATGAAAGCATGTAGCTTGTAAACCTTGCATCTTTACCTATATGTTAGAATTTGAATGACACGTATCTGATTCTATCAATGCGAATCGAGCCTTTCTCTTGTTTGACTTGTCAAGATTTTTCTTGTGATTGAATTTTCATTGACGTGATATGAGGAATATATGAAGACTAAAGCGCAACCTGCTTAATTTGCAGGAGACTAATGTCTCCGTGAGAATTTGCTGTTATTGAATTTTCGAGGATTTGGTTATCCTGTGCAGTGGCCTAACAGGAAGCAACAAGATGTTATAAAGGCAAAGGCGCAGCTGAATGAGGTAAGTTGTACTCAAGAAGTTAAAATTGTAAGTTTACTGGAGGTTGTATCATTATCTATTTACAAAACCTGCTCCTTAATCCAAGGCTATGGTCGAGAAATCTTCAAATTCTGTACTGGTGGGGGACTCTGAATCCAGAGCGGCATCATCTGAGGGAATGGATGAACCCACAGAAAGTAAAATTCCTGATGCGTCATCTATATCAGCATTTATGACGCAAGTATCAGAACTCGTCAAGTGAGTCAAAGACTTAAACTTTGTATATCTAAGTGTGCATGTTACTAGCTGTTTTGTGCTTGGCAACGCTATTTCATTGTTCGAGTTAATGTGATCCTCATGAGCAGACTTGTGGATTCAAGAGATATCACAGAGCTGCAATTGAAGCAATCAGATTGTGAACTCATAATAAGGAAAAAAGAGGCTTTGCAGCCACCAGCAGCACCACCAGCAGCTCCTTATCCTCCAATGCAATCTCCTTACCCACATGCAATGTTTCCTGCTCCACCACCAGCTGCTCCTGCTCCTGCCCCAGCTCCTGCAAGTCCCTCTTCAGCTCCTGCCCTACCCCCCCCTGCAAAGATAAGCTCATCATCTCTTCCAGCACTGAAATGCCCCATGGCCGGAACCTTTTATCGGAGTCCAGCTCCAAGCGAACCCCCATTTGTGAAGGTAAGTGCTATACCATTCAAGAGCTGGTGCTCCAAGAGAATATCCTTGCAAGATTTCCCAAGTGCATATGTGAAGATTCTGATGTCCATGAAGTTCTTTTGCAAGATAACTCTTTTCCCACCTGTGTGCTTTCATTTTACAGGTGGGGGATAAAGTGCAGAAAGGTCAAGTCGTTTGCATCATTGAGGCCATGAAGCTAATGAATGAAATCAAGTACTGAATCACCTCTATTTGTTCCAAGTCTCTTAAGCTTATTACTTACGTTTTAGAACTCTCTTTTATTTACAGTGCTTTTGGTCCAAGCATTGAGTGATTGATATTTTATCATTTAACTTATTCAATCTCGTGGTTCTTAGGCTGATCAATCTGGAACCATAACCGAGATCCTGGCAGAGGATGGGAAACCAGTTAGTGTGGACTCGGTAAGCCTTCTCTCCCTACCCCTCGTCCAACTGATTGTAGACTCGTGTATCTAATTCCAAACGCTTTTTGTTTTTTTGTTCCTTCCGTGCAGCCTCTTTTTGTCATTGCACCATGAATAAGTTGGCATCAAACTTCGTAGCAAGCACTGTTTTTGGAGAAGTAACTTCGTTTTTCTTCTATTTTTTTCCATTTTTCTCTGTAATTCTAAAGGAATAATTGTCTCATCTTGGTTCAGGAAACCCTCTCTTTTATACTCTGTAGCGTTGTGTGAGATGTGTGGACCAAGCCTTAGGTGGTATACAATGCAAGGGATTGTGCAGTTTTCAAACACAGTATTCAATAGCATCAGTTGGAAACCCGAGTGTTTTTTTCTAGGATTGAAACTGTAGTGAGACTTACCAGTCCTCTCCTCCATGCTGCTAACTGCTAATGGGGGCAACAAGTGGTAGATTCGAGTAAATCAGAATCAAAACTAAAATGAAAAACGAACACTCTTTTGATAGGTGACGCTGAACTCCCTTGACCAAGCATTCTTAACACAAGGGAGTTCCTAGTTTTTTAAAGTCGGAACGAAAACTCAAACGTGGTATGAATGCAAAGCAACATCGCTGTTCTTTGATCGTGAGTGATACGAGCGTCGCCGCAGGGCACCAAAATGAAACAGCTACAGTGTTGCAAATTTTACGAGAAGCATGCTAATTAGGATCACAAATGTGAGATCGATGAGCAAAACTGGTAAGATGAAAAAAAGTTTGAGTTCAAGCAATAGGTACGTCATTTCAAGTACAAAGAAAGACAGTGATCGATGTTTGCGCAAGTGAAGAAGTAACAAAATGACAATTCTCACTTTGCACACCTGTCTTCCCGTTCAGTGTTTTCTTGCAAAATATTCAATGGATTTGGATTTGGATTTGGATTTGGATTTGAGGATTAATTATAATATGCGATGTAAACTAGTGAACACTTTCTAGATTGCTGTTTACAACTTTTTTCAGGCCAGTTTGTTGTGATTTTTTTGGAAAGTGAAGTGATTTTTTTTTGGAAAGTGAATTCCAGGGAAAATGAATTCCTGGAAAGTGAATTCTTGAAAAGTGAATTTCGATGTTTGACAGTGTTATGGAAAATGAACTGGAAAATATTTTCCAGTATTTGTTTGTGTTATGGAAAATGAACTGAAAAATAATTTATTAATAAATTAATTTTTTTTTCAAGTTTATTAAAATAATGAGGAACAAATCTTACAAATTAAAAATTTGAATGAGAATGAAATTGAAATTGAAAAAAAAATATAATTTCATAAATTATCTCAAATAAAATAAATAAAGATCAATTCTAAAAAATAAAAGGTGAATAAATTAAAATAATAATAATAAAATTTTCATAAATTATTTCAATTAAAATAAGTAACAATAAAAAATGAGGACCAAATTTGATAGATAAAAAAATTCAATAAAAATATGATAAGAAAAAGCAAATAGCAACTATAAAAATGAGTAACAAAATTAATATAAAAATTAAATTTTAAGAGATTGAATTGAAAAATAAATATTAAAAATAAATTATATATAGCAATCAAAAGTTTGAGGATCAAATTTGATATAATCGATAAATAATGATATTTCTAAATTTTTCACAACTTCCGGAAAGTGTTTTCCGCTCAAATTCTTCTTTGATTGGAAAGTGTTTTCGTTGACCGGAAAATATTTTCCGTTGACCAATTTTCCGGAAAGCAAACAAACACAAAAAATTTGAAAAATAGTTTCCGAATTCACTTTCCGGAAAACAAACACAGCCTTAGTACCCCAAGTTTTCCAGTCACAATTTCTCATGCTTGACAAAAACTTGCTTCTGCAAAGCATTATTTCAACCAATGCATGATTCTTGAATTTCATTGAGCAAAAAGAATGCGGTCATTTCATTTGTCAGATAAATTACAAAAGGGAGATAGATTGCTAGAAAAAGTTCACTTATCGGAGTCCTCGTTGAAGACCGACCATGCTTCTTTCTTCTGTTTCCAATAATTCTTATTCGTTTGTTGTTACTCTATCCTACTGCTACTTCCCTTTCTCCTACATAATGATCTAAACTGTGTTAGGCTACCCTGTTTCATATTTACCGAACTATCGTCTGTGCCTAATGCACCCTCTTGATTTGAAAATCAATTGGAAAGGAACACATTTGGCTGAACTTGGTATTGAAATTTTGATTTTGATGACAAAAACAGCATAATCCCCACAGTCAAGGAATTCTCCCACATGTGCCTTGAAAAAATAGGTTAAACAAAGGTGTAGCTTAATCAAATATAACAATATAGAGCAAAAGCTTTTTATTTCGCACCTCAACTAAAAGCTACAAACAAATACATCAAGGATAAAAACACCATATTATTCATGGATTGCTTAGTGTTTAGATTAGGTTGTCATACCAAGAGGACTCTGCAGATGGTCCCATTGCAAATGGGTGAATAGATTGCCACATAAAATTTAGGAATTCATCACAAAGATTTTCATATTTATCGACACAAGTCAACAACCAATGAAAAGTGTTCAGGAATTTAAACATTGAATAAAATGATATAAATCGAGCCATACTGGTAGAGAAGGTTAGGAACTTTGACGCTTGAAACGTTCTCAACGAGCTCAGTTCTTCTCTTGGATCGGCTGACGTACCCTTCACTTCCAATCAAGTATGTCAAGCAGCCACAAAACCTCGTCCCTGGATTTTGCAGCATCACAAAAGTCCATTTCAATCCCAAAGACATCAATGACACTGTCATTTCTATCATCCATGAACAGCAAAGAAATCCAAGCCCGGATTCCTGGAACAAAAGGGTGAGCTGGTGATAAGCCAAGATAGTCAAATGCCATGGCCCTATAGGATGTCCGATCTATATAATCAAAGACGGATTTATTGATTATGCAAGCAACCCCATTGGAATCCTTCCTCCCCACAAGCACCGAAACACTTACAGTCTCGCTTAAAGGGACTTTGAATCCCGGCTCAACAGGTAGAGTCATCTTACAATCAGGGCCTTCAAGCTGAAATCTAAGTCTATCACAAATTCCAGGAGGCGGGCTTTTGATTCCAGTGTGCAAAGCAGGGCCTGGGACCACTTCAGAAAATATCAATTTATCTTCAGTCCAAATGTCGATGAAGAATTCCAAATTGTCAAAGGAGAGTCTTGGAGGAAGCAGGATTTGTCGACCCTGTCGCTTATAAAAGGTCTGATAGAGTTTGTAGTATGTTACAGTTGGAGGATCCCGCCTCTTGCAAATGGAAGGCCATCTCTTGGCACAGACACGTTTCCAAAAGTAATCATCTCGCGCTATATCTCTCCACTGTTTACACACTGCCATGCAAGAAGCAAGGTCTGCACCCTCCAATAAAGGGAAAACAGCCTTCAGGATTTCTTCATATGACATTTTCAGCCAGGAAGTAACAATTAAAAGAAAATAAGCCTCAGCAATCACTTAAAGCATTTCAGCGCCTGGAAGATTTCCCTGAGAAGAAGTTACACAGAATTTGGAGTCAAAACCAACCTCTGTAACAGTATTTGAACTTGAAACCAATGTGCTCAACAATGGCAGCAAGAAGCAGCCGGAGAACAAATTTTGATAATCTACCCAAAATACAGAAGATACAGAAAATGACCATACACAATTATATCCAAAAGGGTAATTCAACCTCCTCTACTTTATCACTTTCAATTAGCATTGGTGATCCAAAAGGCCCCTTCTGAACAGCAAGACCACATTCTTTCTTTTCTTTTACCATGCAATCTAATGAGGTCAGTTAAATGCATAAGACTATTTTTGAACGGTTCATGTAAACTGGAACAATCACATTGCTGCACATGCCATAGAACACCAAAAATGCAGCACAATAATACTCTTAAAAAAATTGATCCCAAACTAAAATTTCAGATCCAAAAACATACATTTTGCACACTAATTTAGCTTCTCTACACTCTTAACTCCTTTCCTGTAATAATAACTTGAATGATCAGTCACTCAACATAACACCATTCCCTTGGGCACAGTCATAACCAAGATCAAAACTTCGCCCACAGTATCTCAAAAATACAGCATAGATCGAATTGCTATCCAATCACTGACCCTTTGATGCCCTAAAACTCAAAAACAAAACCCAAATCAGATATTGAGAAAACTCTATAAATTGACCCATGAAAGCGTAATTTATCCTCATGTCCATGCATAACCTCACAAATTCTTCCACTAAAATCCCTCAGAAACTGCTATAAATAACGACCGAAACTTACAGAGATCCAGGTCACTCTATGCATAACCCAAAAATGATTATCCCCTATAATTAATAAATGGGTAGTAAATAGAGAGAGAGAGAGAGAGATGCGAATAAAGGGTACCTAGTAATAATCTGGAAACACGCTTGATTTGATTCTGTTGGGTTGGATTTGATTTGTTTGAGACCAAAATAATAAAAACAAAGAAAAAAAGAAAAGAGAGATCTTTGCTTCTTTTTTTACACACACACAAAAACCACAAAGAAGTGAAAAAGTCAGGATTAAGAAAAATGCAGTCGCGCTAGAATAGAAGATTGATTGAGTGTCTGTTCATTGATAAATCTCTAATTAGAGAGTGTATTTAATTAATTAAATCAATGACACACACACACACACGTAAATGTTTCTTCACACCATTACTCTCTCTTCCTTTTCTTTTTTACTTTAAAGTTACCCCTCAAGTTTTCGTTTTTCTTTAAAAAAATCAGGACATTGATTTCAAAAACACATGGAAAATTGTATGCAATCGTTTTCAATGTCAATTTTGTATGATTTATTTGATTAAAGTGATGTGAGAGTTCTTAAAAATTGATAAAATTCCATAAGAAAATTATGTTTAGTGGGGTGTTTGCTTGTGCTACTAAAATTAAAATTCCATGAAATTTTATTTTACTATGATATAATGTTGATGTTTGTACAGAAGCTTCAAGCTTTACTACTTTTGTTTACACAATCTAAAAGAGGGTCAAGATGATCTTACTCTCATCCTTACCATACAGCCAGGCACCTCACCGGTAAATTAAATAAAAGGAAAATCAAAGAAGACAAAGAGTCCCTTAAGACCTGGCTTTTGCACGTGGCAGCTGCGTAACCTGTCACTATCATCACCATCACAGTATGCCAGAGTGTGCGCCACGCCATGAGACATAGGCAAAGCTGGACCTCTCACAGAGATATTATGCCCAGTATCAGAATGTGAAGGACTGTATAGGAAATGATTGGTTGATACTCGTTTCAAAATCAAAAGTGTTTTAATTTTTTTTTTTTAATATTTGGATTGATATCAAAAATAATTATTAAAAAATAAATAAATTTTAATATTTTTTTAAACAATTTTTTTTTTTAAAATAATCTCAAACACAATTTCAAATTGACGAAGATAAGTGTACATTGTACATTGATAATAAATTGAGATTAAAGCTATGATTAATATATAAGGATCACTTTCAAATAAACGATAAGTGTGCATTGATAATAGATTGGGATTAAAGTTATCATAAGTTTATTTGGTTATTAATTTTAGAAATTATAAAATTAGACGAAATTCACGTAAGCTAGCCCGAAAAGATATGATAAGAGAGAGGAAGAAGAAGCCAAGGACTGTCACCATGCTTCCGACCCCCATTCCACTCTACACATGCTGAATCTTGCTGTCAAAATGCCAGGAAGCCCTTCTCTTTGCACCAATCCCTTTATGGAGATTAACAACTCTCTCTCTCTCTCTCTCTCTCTCCCTCTCTCTCTCCGGGGTTGATGCAGCATTCCTTAAGCTTTAGAATCAAATTCTAAGTTGCAAAAACAACACAGAAGGTCATTATTTGGAAAAATCTTCCCAGTTTTTTTAGTTTTTTTTTTCATCTACAAGCCAAACAAAGATTTTTTTCTGAGAATATATCAAACCCCAAAGCAAGAACTAGGATTATTCTTTCAGTTTCGCCAATAACATTACCTCGAAAGAGATAGAACAAGAAAAGAAAAAGAAAAAAACAAGGGGTGGGGGGGGCTGGGGGGTGTCGACAAATAAAAACTCTAATTTTATGTCAGAAACATGAAGAAAATTTGGAGAACAACATAGCCATTACTGTATGGCCTGATCAAATGTTTGCACTGCTACACTATAGCTTCAAGTTTCGAACTTTCTTTCTCATATCTTTCCACTCTCTCATCAACCAAACAGAACTACTTATAATTCTAAAGCACCAAGAGATCCTCTCTTTTTCAATGATGTTGAGACTAAGATGCTACTATAACACAGCAACTTTGTCCTTTTCGGAGCTGGATCCATAAAAGTCAATCAAACCCTTCAATACAAGGACCTGCGTCCTCAAGAGGACTATATAATCTGCAGTTTCTTGAAACAACTGGTCAGCTTTTACAATCTCTTCATTATGGGTAGCTGGAACGAGGTTCTTGAGAGCCTCCATCTTGTCCGAGAACTTGCCGGGGCTTGTCACGAATCCACCGCTGCAAATGCTTCTTTGAGCTCTGCCAGAACGTGCACGTGGTCCTCTTCTTCTGCTTCTTTCCGTCCTTCTTAGTGAAACCTTGGACCTTTTTAGCATTGAACTCATGGGCAGAGAGAGAGAGCTGTCTGGATGAAAAAGAGAGGGGGAGAAGGATACGGTGTTTCTTATTTTGATAGTGGGAGAGAATTTGAGTCAGCTCGTGGTTTAAGTAATGGAGTGATTGCTTATGGCCACTGGCTTTGTTGGTTAACTACAAAAGAACCACTCCCTGCCCTGTTGTTTGTCTTACTATTCTCATGCTTTTCCTTAGGGTTTTTACTTTTTATAAGATTGTGCTTTGAATTTTTATAATTTCCATGTCCAACATATCTTATATATCCCTCGACCCCACCTGCATTGAAAGAGAAAGATGGAAGGAATGAGGAAGGTGAGCAGAAGGAGGACATGGGAACCAAGAAATCTACAGCATCGGCAGATTCAACGGTCCAGATCATTTAATAGCAACTCGTTGTTGATGGACCACTGATGATAAGAGCATCGGGGGGTCATGTGGTGGGGATCAGGTCCTGCATGCACGGATATTTCTATGCATTCCAAGGTTGTGATTTGTGAACGCCTTTTTTACGTAGAGCACGCCACCAATTTCTCGAAAATTAGCGTGTATTTTTCGTCTATAAAAATATTTAAACACATGGGTTTTTTAATTGAAAATAAAAACTATAAAAAGAAATTCATTTTTTTTTTAAAATGTAGTGAAAAACAACCTTTTGGGCACAACTTGCAAGCCACAGGGAGAGAGACCTTGGCACTAGCACCAAATTAAAGCCTGCGAATCTGTAATTGCACATGTAAAGATTTCAAACTCTCCATTTCCAGTGCAGCCCCCCCTCTCCCTACCATAGTCTCTAGAAATTAGGAAACAAATATTGATTTTCTAGCTAGTGGCTGCCTCTTTCAATTTAAACGTTTTTTTATTCAATAGTTGGGGTATTTCCCCTCATTATTATCATCCACTTGGTCGTAAGACCGATTTCTTTTTACGAAAAATGTTAACGGTATACTTTCGTATATTATACTTGGAGATAATTGACAAAAGAAAAGGAAAAGGAGAGAACTGGCCCAGTCAATTAAAGGATTTTGGATGGATAGACATGGCAGCTGAGCATGAAAAATATTTGTTTAATACAAATCAATGTGTTGGCTGAACATGTTTCCAAGGTTGATGGATTAACATGAACCTTCATGCGAGGTGCGAGGCGCGGCTGAGAGCTCACATTCCCACACATGGAACGTGGAAATAAGCTTTGCCCTAGCTAGTTTATTAAACACAGGAAGTGCAGCGACAAGCAGGATTAATAAATTAATTGACAAATGAGATCCAATTGAAGTTGAAAAAACAGTATCACCAAAATCCCAGGTAGATCACCTAAGGTTTCTTAGAGTAAAGATACATGCATGGTGGTAGTTCAGAAGTAATGGAGCAATGCTGAGGGCGGATTAGCGAGTGAAAAACCACAAATTGTACTATTTGTGACCGTGTCTTCCTCTAAGGGTTATGTTGCTAAGGAACCATCTCGCATAAAGCTATTAGATGAGGTTTTAAACTATGATTTTGGGTTTGAAACTTATTCAGGTTAAAACTACTTTATTCTTGATTTTTATGAAATAGAATGAGAGTGGTGAGATTCGAATTTGTGACCGTTTAGTCAACTAGGCTCTTTGAGTTTAAATTATTAGGTGAGGTCCCAGAATATAATTCATATTATTCTCTAATACCCCCCTCAAGTGAAAGTTTTTTGAGTTTGAAACTTACCCAAACTCATACTATCTTATGTTTAGTTTCTAATCAAATAAAATAAGGATGGTGAGATTCGAACTTGTGTCGCTAAGTCAATAAATTTCTGATATCATATTAAGAAACAATTTTACATATAAGATTTTAAATTATTAGAATAGATGACAGAATATAATTTATATTTTTTATCTGAAACAGGTAAAAGTGATGTGGACCAACAAAGCCTGAAGTGCAAGAGAGAGAGCACATGTGTTTGCACATGGAAAGAGAGAAGAGGGAAGAGATTCATTTAGCTTGAAAGGATTGAGCATGTGAGAAAGGGCGAGACAGTGAAGCAGCATCAATGAATTGTACAGCATGTTCTGCACATTCCCTACATCCATCTGATCGATCCCATTCTCTTTTCCTCCTCCTCTTTCCTTTTAAATATATTTTTATTATTACTTAATTATGATATTATTATAGGGTTTCATGTTGGATACACATGCTTTCCCTTAGTTTTCAAGCTTCATACCGCACGTGATTTCATGATTTGGCTATAATTATTATAATAATTGAACGATATATAGTTTGTGTTAGTATTAGATTTTACTTTTTCATATGAGAAATAACTTTTTATAATTTTATATTTATTTTTAGTATGGCATATCAAAACGATCCATCCAAGAACACAAAATATAATTAGTTTGAAGGAAAAAAAACATTTGTTTTCAAAAACAAACAAACTTATAGTTTAGAGAAGTGAAGAACACCATCTTCTTTCTTTCTTTCTTTCTGCTTCTGCTGTTTTTGGAGAAGAGAAAGGGATGAGATTTCTGCCGCGTTGTTCATGTGCTGGTATTGGCTTTAATTATAGCTTTTGTTTTCTGGGATCGGTAGAGGCTAACATAATTATAGCTTTCATGGGACCCTAACGTCTGTTTTTTCTTCTTCTGGGGTTTGGAGCTCATGCATGGCCCTCTTGTTTTGTCTAGCATGATACACTTGTGGATCGGCACCTTTGTTGTTTTCTCTCTTTTCTCAATTTTCATGGTTGAATTTTGGATTACTTTGTGTTTCTTGCTGGGTCCAAAGCCACACACGTTGTTTCAGCAAAGCTGGCATGACAAAACACCTTACCTTTTCCTTCTTGTCCAAGAACCCAGGGACATGTCAATGAAGAAAATTTACAGAATAATTAATTAATTGCAAATTCTGTGTTAAAAATCAATGACAGATATGACGTGTATACCAAACCATTTATATATTTTCGTCTGAATTTCATTTCGCAGTGATGATTTCTTATGATGGCCATAGCTCATACGATGACAGGCATGAGAGAATCTACAAGGGCCAGAGTGAAAAATTACAGAAACTTGGAGGGTGCAACTGCCTGCCCCCTCTAGCATACACCTAGCTCCCACTTGAGTCAGTGAATTTTTATAACAGATTTTCTTACAATCTCTTAAACTATTATTTGAATATTGAAAAATAACATGGAAAGGAAGCTTACAAACAAGATTTTAAATGTATGAAGGGATTTTGGTAATTAGTTGAAAGGGATATACGAAATTGGAAAACGTCTCAGATCTTTTCCCTGGCTTAACCCTATCCTCCCCAGATTCCAGACCATCAGAAAACGAAACTAGATGTATCATGTCTTCTGTATCACCTTTCATTCTCAAACGCGATGCATTCCTGATACGATCTTCATTGTGTTGTGCGTTTACAAGTGTGATTTTGAACCCATAACCAGCCAAGCATGGTGAAAGCTCCAGTAGAGGAATTATATGGCCTTGCTCAAGTGATTTTGATCTTGGAGCTCATGCCATTCTTCTGCAGTTGCCTGGATAGAACAGGCCAATAATCTTCTTCTTCTTCTTCTTCCTCTTGTATATATCATGTTCATTGGAATATATTACTATTCCCTCATCTACTCCCTCGTAATGAGATGTTGATGTTTTTCTTTGTTTAGATTAGATTAATTTGATGCTTTTTCTTTCCAAAATATAATATGCCTTTCTCTATCACAGGCAGGTGCCTGATGAGATATTCAATGCTGTCTAGGATTTATCATTTTGCTTTTTCTTTCATTTAATTCAGTCACCTCACTGGCTCACTGCATATCTGTGTGTGTCAAGATTCACAACCAGATATCTTCTGCATTATTGATTTCTGTACGTAGACCTGCTACAATGGGCAGCCGTAAGAACTTGGCTTTCCAATGCTTTCACAATTTGGCTCTCCCGCCGGTCAGGCCAATTTTACTTTTAGGGTATGAAAGTATTTAACACTGTTTTAAAAGTATTTTTTTTAAAAAATTAAAAAAAATTATTTTTCATTTTAAGTTAAAAATTCTTGAGGTTTTAAGATCATTTTTATATGCTTATATCAAAATAATTTTTTAATGCATTTTTAAATAAAACAATAATTTAAAAAAAAAAAAACCTTAATTACACTACAAAAAAAAATCCCAAATTTGATGCCATATATTAAGCTTATAGGACCAACTTAATTGCACAACAGACCTAAGGTTGTGTTTGGAATCACTCCAAAAATGTTTTTTTAAATGATTTCTTTTACTTAAAATAAAAATAATAATATTCTTAAATTATTTTAATATGCTAACGTTAAATATATATTTTTTTAAAAATATTTAATATATTTCTAAATAAAAAGCAATCGTAACTATCATTCCAACCCTTCTGGCCGTTGATTTTCAGTTATTGCATGTGGTGGCACGATGATTCACTCAAGGAAATAAAAGATTGGGAAGATTTGTATACTTGTGATGCCCTCGAAACTCAATGTAGCCTAAGAAAAAAAAAAAAGAATTCTGAGTAAATAGAGTATTTGTTATGGTTCAAGACAAACATAAAATATATAAAAATAATAATTTTTAATACATTAAACTTATCCAAAAAAATAAAACTAAAAAGAAAATCTCAAAAGAAAAAATCATTTCATTAGTGAGTACTTTACTAGCACTTATTATTATTCATTTAGTTATTTTCATTCTATTACTTATTATTCTTCAAATCAATGCCCAACACATCAATTTGAAACGACTTTTGATGTAGTGATGGGTTCAGGGCGTCTCGACAAGATGCTCAAAGTTTTAAATATTTTAATTTTGGTCCTTAGAAAATTAATAGTTATGCATTTGAACCTCTAAATAG